>JABSNV010000841.1:0-85836 GCA_024085815.1 Flaveria linearis
TCAACTTCCCCAGCTAAAGTACTTATGGAGTCCCAATAATTAAGGTTCCAAAAGAGTGTGTTCAAGTACAAATTCCAATCTACAACATGTAAATCCATACTAACCATCTTGCGGGTTCGATCTTTGGAATGGAAACAAAACCCATAATCACAAAAGGAATCAAGGAAAATATGCCCAATAAACAGCAACCCACCCTACAATTGTTAAACCTCTGAAGTTCATGTAAGTGAGAGCAACAGTTAAGGCTAACACAGCTAAAACCCGCGGATACCCATCGGCTAAAGCAGGGATTCCGATTTCAAATAATCAAGAAACAAACAGGGTATAGTGCATTGTCTATAACACCACTGAGCCATTTCATCCAACCTTGTTGAAACCCCCAAAAGGGTCCTAAAGCAGATGACACCCAAACAACATAACCACCATCTTCCGGGAACATTGTACCCATTTCAGCTGTAATTAGGGCTTCAGGTACACTCCATATGAATGGGAACACCAAGAACCCTATAAGGGCTAAAAGAGGTCCAGCAGCTTGAACACTATCCTCAACACCAAAAGCCCCCCAGAAACCTCATAAAATATGAGAAACACAAGGGGTAAAATGGAGAGATTTCTAGTGTTGTTGATAGTAGTTGCACCTGTGGGAGAAGGGTTCATTAATCCCAACATATTCTACATCATCATGCTGCCCCATTGCATCGATGATGGTTTATCAGCTGTTACCCTCAATTTCTGCGTTTAATTAACAAAATCAAGACTGTTAATCACATATCGAGTGAAAAAATCTCAAATCAACAAATATAAACGAAAATGTAGAAAATTTAGAGGATCAATAAACAAGCTATGTTTAAGAATTAAGGATGAACAGCATGAAAATAATCTCCAAACCCTTTCAATTCGAAACTATTTAGGTTTCGAATTGAAAGGGGTTTTAGAGTGAACAATATTAATAAAGAAGATGAACAGCATGAGCTAAAGCTACGGAGATCTAAAGATCCATTAATCAAACATGAAATTACTATCAGTAACTGAAGTTTAACAGTAGTTAAAGCAAAATTGGAGTAAAGAGAGCAGAAAAAGGATTGATTTACGAACCGCAAGATCATGTGAATCATCTTCAATGTGATGATTGTATCGTGTGAGGGCGATCTGAATGATTTTGCGTGTGAATCGAGTGCTAGTGAAAGCAGGTGGGGGAGGGGGTTGAGATGAGCGTGATGAACGTAAAGAGCACGTGGCGATAAGTAAGATATTGTGGCCACGTAAAATATATTTTAGATCGAAATTATTTAATCATAAAATATTTGAAAATCTTAAACGTATATGAACATTTTTTTTCTGATTAGTTTAATAAGAATCATAAACACTACCTAAATATTAAATTATAAAGGTTTATAGTTTATCAAGTTAAGGAAGTAAAGAAGTATATATTTTATTTATGACTATAATATTATATAATAATTATAAATCTATAATTCAAGCAAGTGATTTACCGATAAAGGTGTACATCCTTCACTCATGTGGGGTTGGGTTCGAACCTTAATTAAGACTTTCACCATGTGATGCTTGATTCGAACCTTAATTGAGACGTAAAATAAATTTTGATTGGAACTCTTTAAGAATATGTCATGATATGTTAACTTTATTAAAGTATGTATTTGATTTTTATTTAATCCATGCTTACTATTTAATGGTATGCTTGCACACGATAGTAGTAAATGATAGAAATGTAAGTGGCATAAAATTATCTTGCGTAATGACAAGTTGCTGTATATTTTATTTGAACAAAAATTGAATATTATAACTTCTAAGGCACGATTGAAGCAAAGTTGGAGGGAGAAATGAGAGAGAGGGGGGGAGAGGGGGAGAGAGAGAGAGAGAGAGAGAGAGAGGAGAAGAGAGAGAGAGAGAGAGAGAGTGAGAGAGAGAGAGAGATGGGGTCTTTGTTGAAAAAGCAAATATAGAGGTGTATAATGAAGAAAATGGTATGGTCCTATCAGTTAATTAATGTACATGATTCATGAAGTTATAGTGTTCAAAGTGCCACCCAATATGGAACCACAAAGTCTTTGGAATGATTAAAATATACTAGTTGAAAAATATAATTAGATTAAAAGAAAGAAGACAAACGCTTTTAGTTTACACATGTGACGTCACTTTAATCACATTAAAGAAAAAATTTCTAAATATAGGTGGATAAGAAAAGGTGAAAAATAAGACTTGTTAATGATATTAAGCGTTAGTGGTCACTTTTGTTATAGAATGTGACTAATTTACAAAATGGCATAAGTATGAAAATATAATTACTTAACTATGTAACTACAAAAAATATAAATATAGAGTTTGTAATCATCGGTGAAACTACGGCGCGGTTCTGGGTTTGTTGATTTCAAACACGATCAAACCTTACCTTAATATATTTAACTGCCTCGCATTTGAAAAGTTATAGATTTGTCATCAACTATAGCCATGTGCTTGTGAATTTATCTATTTTTCCTATAGCTCATAATAAAGACTATTCAATCAAATAAAGTTACAAAATTAAAGGGTTATGTTTCAAAATTAAAGGATGTCCTGTTTTTCGTTTTCTTTCAAAGCATTGATGTCGAATTAGTATAAAAATATAATTATTATTGTTGTTAATTTCACATATTTAACTCCCTCCACATATTTAAATATGTGTAGGGAGAATGATTTAATCCTTAAAAATGAGAAATGCCACTTACTTTTAAGCATCAAAATATTTTAGAAAAAATGGAAAACAAAAAAAAACCGACAACAAGGAGACCACATGAGTGGTTTTGCACTTCACAGTTCACACTACAGAATAGTGAGCTATATATGTCGTAAGGGCTTTGCCTCTTTAAAAGTCGAAATTATATTCATCCTATAAATTTTGTATGTCCCTAAATATAAATTTTAGGAGTTTTATATTAGATTTTTTTACTATTAATAAGACCAGTCTGTTACATTACTTAAAACACATAATCATTTATCAATATGTATATATTGTGAAGGGAAAAATATTATTCAAAAAGTTTAGAAAAAGTCTTACAGAAATTTTACTTGTATTAATATTTATTTGTCATGGCATTTTGTTTATAAAGAAAGAGAATTGTTATATGAAAACATGTCATTTTGTTTATAAAGAAAAGAATTGTTATATGAAAACATGTCATTTCAAGAAAACCACTAAATATGAAGTAAGAAACTTTAACATACATCTCTAAACAAACAAAGGGCGAGCAAAACAAGGCAACCCAAACTATTGAATATAATGAATTTTCACTATATTTTCTAGAAAAATAAACCCATAAGCATGTCATCCCAAGAAGAAGAAAAACTAAGTACTTTACATATTATTAAAGGGCTTATAACTTAATGATATCAACATGTTTCGTAAGATATCCCTCCTCATAAAGTTGAGAGTTCAACACAAGTAATCTAAAAAGACAGTTAAAAATACTTTTAAATATCCGAAAAAAAGTAACTTGATGTAAAACAAAAATCAAATAAAAATTATAGTACAGCCCCATTTTACCTTCTATAATTTTCTTATCATGTTAAATGAATCATCATTTAGATCATGCTTAAATTGATAACGAGCATGGATTTATAATTATGTTCATATGCTTCTTACACGAGTCAAGAATATCTTCAAAGATATGGATTTAAAAAATGGCCGTCAATTAAACCAAATGTCGGTAAAGGGTGTAGCCTTTAAATAAAATAATATCAACAACCAACCAAAAGAAAAGAAGATAAAACTTTTATGCAATTGCACGCTTAAGTGAGCATTTGACCTTATCAACTATCATGTCCTTCACATTATTGTAAGTAGCCCCCACAAGTTCATTTTGGTCGGGCCTACAACTTTCTTGTTTTCATGTTAAATAATATATATTTTTTCCTTACCACATATGAGTTAGTGAGATTTTATTGTATAACCAGCAACGTGAATTTTAATTAGAACATCATATATTTTATTTATTACTAACAACATGAATATTAATAATATACAATTCTAACTTATATTTAACAACATAGCATAACATAGTTTAGGCTTGTTTTCATGGTTCATGTACTGTATTATTAATATATACAACTTGAATATATGTTAGTTAAAAAACTTATTGTTTCTATAAGTGAAACACCTTAAATTGTTATAAACTGATGTTGACATTTCGAAAATTGTTTTGGAACGTCCCTAGAATTGTCAATAGTGGAATAGTGACACAAAGTTCTTGAGATATTTTAGTAGAAAAAATACAAAAAAAAAAGTGAAAAAAGATTGTCGCCTTAGATATACTTCGAATGAACGTTTTAGCATGAATTGGTTAGTATTTTCTTATATCCAACTTTTTATATGTTAAAAAGTTAAATAAATAAATATATATTTAATGTGGAAACCGTTTTTTAATTGACGGCAATCATGAAAAGCTTCCATACGAGCATGCTTATTTCACTTTAAGGTTCTAAAAATCTCATCATTCCATCTTTCATTAATTATATATTTCTACCTCAAATGTTTGAAGTTATTAGAGTATTAGAATATACGTATATATCTTGTGAGCTCAAAGGTTGGAGTTTGTTGTAGAAGGTATAAAGAAAGGTTTAAATTTAGATAAGATCAGATAATTATGTTTTGATTTGCTAAAAAAACAATGATAAAAATGTTAAAACACACATAAATATTCTATATTTTTTTAAACCAATAATACACTCTAAATTAGTACCAATAACACCTTACAACTAAGTTATATTTCTAAACGAGAAATGTAATAACACGTTTATTTTAATCAGACTCATATATTCATTTTTTAGCTAAAACCTCATCCCCAACCAACTAAGGAGAAAACGATAACTGGAAAAACCCCTTAGCTCAAACTCAAAGTTTTTTTTACAATAAGACTTGAACCTAATATTATCACATATATAATATA
Organism: Flaveria linearis; assembly: GCA_024085815.1. NCBI lineage: Eukaryota > Viridiplantae > Streptophyta > Magnoliopsida > Asterales > Asteraceae > Flaveria > Flaveria linearis. The sequence goes on from JABSNV010000841.1 coordinate 4,944, forward strand.
TATATATATATATATATATATATATATATATATATATAAATCAAAGATACATTTACTGTTTTATAAATCTATGTTACCTGCTCGTTTATCTTCTATTTCAATGTAAAAGAACTAATGGAATAGAACTAATATAAGACCATACACTTATTATAACAAGATACATCAAAAGATTTGAGTCCTGTTTAGTGTTTACAACTAATATAACAATCGAAAACACGAGTCAAACCTTTTAATCACCTTATAAGTGTATATGTAAGATACATTTACTGTTTTAAATTTTTAATAAACTTGCGATCCCTAACATCCAAACACATCAAATCAGCTCACGATTTTCCAGGAATTTAAAACTACAAAACTTAAAAACAATAAAAAAAAAAACAGAAATCAATTACCTCATCGCCGTCGGCACCGACCTTATCGCCTCCTGCACCGGAGCCCTTCGCCGATAACTCCACCACCGAAGCCTTCGGCGTCACTCCACCGGCGACACCGACTTTCGTGACGTAATCACCGGAGCTCTTCGCCGGCGAATTCACCGGCGACTCGGTTTTTCGATCCGTCGCATCGCCACCGGAAGCTATAGATTGCTTCGATGGTGTGGTTATTACAGCAGTTGTTGGCACCATATCAACACATTAAACGTACTAAAAGTTTCGATTTGATTCGATTCGATTGGATAGTGGGAATCTGATATAGATAGATATAGATATTTGATATGTTGGTTGATGAGTGTCGTGTAGCGATGATGCAGTGAGAACGATGGAAATAAGTAATAGAGGAGTGGGGATGGTAATCGAGAGTTTGAAACGGTTTTTAACACTTTTCGTAGAATAAATAAATGATATTATATTCTGATTTTTGGTTGATTATTAGTTTACTATATATCAGTTGAAGGTTGACTAATTGTCGAACCTTATACTCTTAAAAGTGATTATTCTTTAAATATATACGTGTTTCGTTGTAAATGGGGTGTATGAATTATAACTTTTATAAACACGACTCGTTTTTTTTAATGTGATATATGTGATAATTAAGTAAAGTAGATGTATGAATAACACAAATACTCATGAAAAAAACGTGATGATTAAATTGGTATTTTTCTTAAGATATTTTTTAGTAATGTGTGAATACAATGTAGATATACAGCCATACTGGAATTGTTTGGCGCATTTAATTACTGTGTAGGTAAAAGTTGTGTGACACCGAGGATAAATATGATTGTCGTTAAATTTTTGTTAAACTATCTTCAAAAATATATAATTTTAATTTCCACAATGGTGGTGCTCAATATATAGGATTGTTCCTTTTAAATATGTAATGCAAAATATAGAATTCGATTTCAGGGTCCTTTAATAAATCATACTAAGTATGTAGAAGTGTTTGAAATGTCTAATTATTTATACTTGAGAAATCATGGTTATTTTTTTGTAGTTTAAGGATATTAGTGATTGTCCGTCACAAAAAGAATATAAGTTAAAATATCTACAAGTATAAAGCTAAGTGTTATCTAAGATTAAAAAGTTTCTGTTAAAAAAAGAACTAAACTTAAGGGCTAAAATAACATGAAGAACTAACCTTTTGAATAATGTAACTCTTGGTTTTATTTTTATCACTAAGTAAGAAGGTAAGCGTAAGCAAGTTGGCTTATGTCAAACACTAAAATGGATGTTGTGTGTGATCTTGTTTTTCGGCGAGAGAGGAGAAGAGAGCGTGGATGTTGTGTGTTGGCACACAATAACCTACAAATAGCAACTCTTGTACATCACGACTTCGGTTAGATGTGTAAACATGTTGGGTTTGACTATGACTAACAATATGTTTTCCTAACCAATGAGTGTGATTTATGCTAATGCTTATGTGTATCATGGTCATTGATGCACATTTTATGATGATAAGATGCAAATGGTCATATGTTGATCGTTTATACTCCCAACGTCATAAGCATCAAGCATGCGAGAATGACAAAAGAAGATGATAAATTCATACACACGGCATGTGGTATGTGGTATGTGTCATGGTGGTTTATGGACGGACCACTCAATGCTCTAACAAAACTCAGAAGTTACCTAAACACACTTAAAAGACATTTAAAAGACAAGATCATAAGAACAAATTAGATATTTGAAGAATGGAAGGACTTGTCATGGATTGACACATGTCTAGTGTAACTCGAGTCAAATTTTAATTTTAAAGTCAATCAACAAGCTCACTTAGAAGTTAGAATATTGGAGAAAGGTCCATCAACAAACATATTTAGAAGAATGACAAAGTTAAAAGCTAGTCATTTAATCCTTCTACTACATTTAGCTACCCTTAAATGCCGTGACACTCCTTTCTCTAACCTATTCAACTTTTTAGCATTTTCAGATCAAAATATACTATGTATTTAAAACATAAAACATCATTGTTAAAACAAATTTTTACTAAAAAGTAATAAATAACAAAGGAAATATCAAAATATTACATTTAAACCACCAGTCGTATGAACTCGGATTGTCCAGGTTTGTTGGACAAGCAAATATCGAAGTTTGAAAGGAGGGTCAAACCTAGGAAACCAACATCATTATATAAAAAAACTCCATTTTCATTAAAATTTATAAAAAATAATAAACAAGACTACATATTTAGTTAGTTTTTTAGAAAAATCAAAATTAGCCTTAAATTAAATATTATATTTAAAAGTCCAAAATGAAATAGCATGACAAGCCATGATTGGTTGCTTCTTTTTTACTTGAATTACAAAATGGAAAGACAATATGCTCCAATCAACTGTTTGTGAACCCAAAATGAAGCGCAACGTGGCGGCGTACCCATCAAACCCGCGTTGATCCAAATTCGAATCGCGACCTAAGGAATGTTTAATTGTTTAGGCACAAATGAAATGTTTATTTATAATCTTGATATAAATAACCATCAATCTTCTTAATACTTATTTATTGTTGTTCTAGTGACTGTCGGATGAAAAACTTATTTTAATAATCAAACATCTATTATTAATTTTACTATTAAAAAGATTTTGAGGGCGGACCTTGGAGCAACTGGTAAGGTTGCTGCTTTGTGACCTTGAGGTCATGGGTTGTAGCCGTGGAAACAGCCTCTTGCACAAAATTGTGCAAGGAAAGGTTGCGTACATCAGATCGCTTCGCGATCCGGCCCCTCCCCGGACCCTGCGCAAAGCGGGAGCTTCATGCACCGGGTACGCCCTATTAAAAAGATTTAGATGGTTTAACACGTGAAGAGAATATCGATATTAGCACTTGTTAGAGCAATAGAGAACATCATTTTAGATGGTAGGAGGAGTAAAGAAATATCTAAGTTGACTTTGGACGAGATAATTAGACGGGATACGGTAGAGTTGCACATCTCAAAGCACATGATTGAGGATAGGAGTACGTGGATGCGTAGAATTAAAATTAAGGACTTCTACTGAAATCTGTTTGTAGGAAGAGTAAAAGAAGACCTGATGCGTGACCCCCCGCGTGATGTGTAGGTTACCGACATTTGTCATTTATATGTGAAGCATATTGCTTATTGATGTATGCACTATCTTCCGGTTGTTATGCTTGTGGTTATGTTTATGAATATACTTATGAATATGCCTATACTTATTCTAAACCCTTATGTGATATATATCTATGTGTTGTATGCTCTATAATTTGCTTGCTATCGTTTTTTCGAGTCGGATGTCTCTTTGGAAGCGGTATTTCTATCTCTTAAGATAGAGGAAAAACTCGTCACCACCTACCCCTCCCAAATCATTTTTTTAACGAGATACACTGGATATGTTTGTTTGTTTGTTTCTACTATTAAAAAGATTGTACGTGTTAATTTAAAGATTTTGGATCAATTAGATAAATTATATTGGAATAAATTTAGTAAGAATGTAACAAATAAGATTCAATTTCAAACCATATAAGTATGAAACCATATAAACCGATCATAGGATTTGTATCACAATCACTTTCTTTTTCTTTTTTCAGTCGGTCGTCTTCGGAATTTTAAACGTAATGAATTCGGGATATATACCCAAACTAATTTAAGTAAAGACTGTGTATTACACGAGTTAAATAAATAAAAGTTATGTTTCAATAAAAAACATTTTAAAAAATTATTTTTAAATACTTTCTTATTATTACTCCTTAATTTAATTATTTTTTGTTTATAAAAATTTTGCTTTTTAGAAAACACCAATTTTAAATATTTCGTATTTTAAAAAAGTTTAATATTTTAGAAATTTTTTTTATTTTATAAAAATTTATTTCTTTAGAAATAACATTAGTAAAATGATGTTAAAAAACTATTTTAATATAAAAAATTAAATAATATTATCAATAGTTAATGTGATTATTTAATATGAGAGATAAGCGAGAAAAAATTAATGAGGATGGAATATTATGATGTCACGTATCCTCTTTAGTTACTTTTTTATAAGAGTAGAAACATCCGGACGTATAAAGCCAAATCAGATCGTAATATCATGTATTTTATTGTGTATCTATTTCACCTATATCCATTTTGGGCCTTTAAGGGCTGGGCTTCCTATTTTCGGGCTTATATTAGAATGATATCCATTTTCTAGCCTTAATCCTCGAGTGGCTGAGTGAATGCGTGCGTTCGCATTTCGGAGGTAAATTTTTGGTGTTCTTAGACCTTAGGTATGTAGTTTAAATGTACAAAGTCTAGTGTTTAGTCGCTATCTGTTATTGTTTGGATATGTTATTAAATTTGAACCAAAGTTGAAGTTTAATGCTCTTTGTGTTAAATGCATAAGCAATTAAGCACTGAATTTGGGTGAAATTGAAAACAAATCAAACCATGATGACCTTTTCCATGAAACAAACCCCTTCTATGTACAAAGGCAACTTCATGAGCAATTAGAAGCATTGCTAGATGCTTAGATCATAGTTCTTATTTTAGAGAAAATATATACAAAAGCTTTTTATTCTAATTTTTAAAAGTTTAAGAGAACAAAAGTGTCTTTTACGAACATGATAACTTAATAATCTTTTACACACATGTCAGTTATATTATACAATTATTGGCTATTATATTAACATTCCTCATGATTTTTAAATAGCTATAGTTTTTCATACATGAATTAAAAAAAATTATACTAGACAACGAACATTTTATTTTTCCTTTAATTTGAGCATGTTATTGCTAAAGTTCTTTTAGTTTTAAAAAACACATGTTGTCGTGTTGTCGTGCCGTCGTGTCGCATGAACACCCCTCTAATTAAAAAGTAATGGTTTTAGCATGCTTCACAAAATACGTGTCAAGTTCAATAAACTTTGGTACACGCATACATATAGGGGGTTTCAATCGTGTCACGTTGGCGGGTCGAAATATCAAACTCGAACTTGACTCGTATTCTTACTCGGGTCAAAAACTTCAATCGTAAGTTGAACTTATACAAAATTATGTTACCCGAATTTGACCCGTTTAACCCATTTTTCTAAAAAGGTCAAAATAATCAACGACAACATGATATGGAAGTACTACCTTAAAATTACATATACAATGGGACTTAAGATGTAATGTAGTAATGCAAAAATTAAAAGACCTATAATAAAATTTTAAAACATAAATTATTAAAACGGGTTAATGAGTCAACTTGGTTTTCAAGCGGGTCTACCTGAATCCGACTTGTTTTATAAACAGGTCAACCTGGACCCAACTTGTTTTCTAAACGGGTTATGTTTTCCAACCCAAAACCTATTTTTCTTCGTGTCAGGTTCGAGTCCTATTAGGAATTGACACCCCTGTACATATTCAAACTTGGGCACTTGGGGTGTTTATGACAAGTTACAACCTTTAAGAACCTAAACGTATCAAAACATAAAGATAGAGGGCTTCTCGTTACCATATGTCGAAAATTCATTTGAAGTTTAGGGATGTAATGTTTAGTGAGAAGCACGGCACAAAGACTGAGTACGCCGCTTATAGAACCACCACTTCTTCCTCCCGTCGATACTCATCTCCGGCGTCGGAATATTATTTCTGTAGGTATGCATCCCATTTATTATTTCTTGATGTTGTTAACTCCCACTTTATGGCTAAAGTTAGATTGTAAGATTTGTGATTAGAAACATTACATGGTATAATCACTGATGAAGAGTGGAATTACTGTTAGTTTGTATGTGTTTAACAAACTTATATGAAAGTGGGTATGGGAATGAGATGGGGTTGAGAGATTTTCGTGAATCTTGTGATGAGGATGGTGCATATGAAGTGTTTGATGAAATGCCTGAACGAGGTTTATTTGGGTTACCGGTATGGTTATTATAGTTTCGGATAGGATTTTGAATTGATCAGTAGAAATGTTGAAAAACCGGTTGAGGTTGTTGTTAGTGACTAGTGAGTAGTTTCTCAGCTTTTGGGTTCATTTCTTGTATTGAATCAAGTTTGAATTTTTTATGAAGTAGCTTATAAGATTGCAAGAACTAATTCGTTAAAAGTTTTCTGCTATATGGACTAGTAGTAGTAAGGTAGTGCAATTCTATAACCTGCTTGTATTATTTATATAGATGTTAGATTCATGGTGTGTGTTTGGATGTTTATTATGTATTAAGATTTAAGAATATGCCAATAACTGTGGGAAGAAGATTATTAGATGCCTGGTTTGTTCTTTCATCGAAAGTTTAAAACAACATTACCAACATGGGCCTTTAAAACCAGATACAGTTGCATCTAGTTTTGATTTAGTTTTGGCCATTAAGAGTTATTGTTAGTAGCATGATTGTACCATTAAGTTAAGTGGTGTACATATGGTCAAGGACCTAAAAATGTAGTTAATTATGATGCCAATGACAGGTAGGTGAGTCCCAGAAACTTGATTATAAGATAATTGTTTATAAGTCAGCTATTATTACTGTATCAAATCGTTTTGCTAGGGTGGTCGTATTGTAGAAATGTACCTATTGGGAACCCTAGAATTGATTCTATTGACATTCCAGTTTGTGAGCTTTATTGTTTGATTTGCTTGGGTATTTTTGATTTTTCTCTGTGCCATCAGGATACCCTATAAATGCTTGATTTCTGCTATCCTTATCGTTTTTGATTTGATTTTAGAATAATGTTGTTTGCAAGACTAAGTAGAAGATGTTGATTCTCATTTTTTACCGCCAGGACATTGTATTGAAGTTGTTTTTTGAATTTGCCAAGAAAAGGACTTTTGTTCTATCCCAACCAATATCAACTCTGCCTTCTGTTAGACTCTTGACATGGTAACTTGACTCGAATAATGCAATTTGATGTCAGTTATGTTCTATTGAACATTGCTAGCTGTTCCATTTAGCACATCTAACCTAATTAGTCAAAGAATTTTTAAAGGTTTAGCCTTTTGTTTAAACACATTCTTTATTTGCCTTCATTTGTACTTTGTTTGATCTTTGATATTCTATTTAGTTTGTTTAGTTTGTTTTATAGTTGTAATTTATTTATAGACATGTTTTATCTTTTGCAGGCATTGAGAATGCACCTGGCATGGCTTTGATGCAGTAAAAAAAGTTTGTGTTTAAGTAGTAAAAACATGTCTACAATCAACATCATGAGCAAATCACGAGCATCAAAAGCCATTCTCAATCGTCTGAAACCTGCTTATTCTTTTTCCCGGACATATTATGCATCCCAACAGTGGCAGAATGTTCTCCCTAGCCAAACCCGAGTATTTACTATGAATAACATAGAATCATGGGAGCGGAATGGGAATGGGAATCGGCTATTCTCGTCCATGTCCTATGCCAGCGGTGATAGAGTTGTGCGTGAGCTTTTAGCTGAAGTTGAGAGGGAAAAACAGAGGGAAAGAGAGCAGAGGAAAAAGGCTGGTTTGGGTACAGCTGATATAGATGCCGAGGATGAAGAGGATTACATGGGTGTGGGCCGACTCATTGAGAAATTGGAGAAAGAGAATCAAAAACAGGTTGACCCTCGTATACTTAACATGAGAGAGGAACCCACTGATTCTGAAAGTGAAGAAGATGACCATAGGTTTACTCATGAAGCCATTCAGAAAAGACAAGAAATCTTGCAAAAGAAATTGAAAAGACATGAAGAGCTTCTTGATAATTTCACTAAAGCGGGTATGTTCTGTTCATTGAGCTTTTTTATGCTGCTACTAGACATGACTTTTTGACCCAGTTAACTATGAACGAATCAAATTGGGTAAGATCAACAAAATGAACTTACAAAAAACAGTTCAAAAGGTTTGAATGGGACAAGCATTGCCAAAAACTTATTTATAATGCATAAACCATCTTCTTCAGATTATTAAAAAAAATTAGATCATTATTACAATGATGTAGTTTATATAATCATTTCTGGCATACTGATAAACGAAATAAATGGACAGAGCGTTTGGGGTCAGCTCAACCCGTTACACTCAAAGTCCCCATTTGACGCATAGTCATATCTGCCACCTCTAGATGTTACTATGCTATTCATGTTTATGCGAAGCTGCTCTTATTATTATAACTAAAATTGAATTTTTTACATATGTTTCATTACTTGTACATATCACATACTTTGTTTATAAGCTTGTGTTCATTTTCTGAAACAATAGTACCGCCTTTGATTAGATAATCTTGATGATGCTTTCAAGTGGATGAATAAAATCGACAAGTTTGAGGAGAAACATTTAGCCCTGCGGTCTGAGTACCGTGTGATTGGTGATTTGATGAACCGACTGAAAGAAGCCACTGGCAAGGAGAAATTTCTTCTTCAACACAAGCTGAATAGGGCGATTAGATTAGTTAAATGGAAGGAAGCTTATGATCCTAATAACCCGGCCAACTATGGAGTCATTCAAAACATGCAATCACAGCATGATGCTGCTGATGATTCTGATGCTGAAAGTCAAAAACAACTGTTAAAAGGTGCACCGCATGATGACGATGATGAAGAAGAATTTGATGACGCTAAAAAGACCGATGATTTAGTATTAGAAAAGCTAAATTTCATTGATAGGAAGCTTGAGGAGAAATTAGCACAGTTGGATCACACTTTTGGAAGAAAAGGTAAGGTTTTAGAGGAAGAAATTAGAGATCTTGCTGAAGAGAGAAATTCCTTGACTGAGAAGATAAGAAGACCACTTTATAGAAAAGTAAGTGTTTTATTTTCTCGACTATATTGTTTTGTTAATAACAAGGAAGTTTGACTTGCATGCTGGTTAAATATAAATGACATATAAGGGAAGGTGGCTTATCTTAAAGAGTTTGGCTCTTAGTATGGCAGAACTTTTACTATTGAGCATGTTCAGGTGATTTGCATGATAAACTGACCTCTTTGGAGTAGGGATATGAAGTATATATTGTAATCTATTAAATAACCATGCTATTGTTACTTTGACAATTCTTAATCTTTTCTGAAGGACTGTTGGTCTTTTTACTCATTAAGTGCTGTCTGGATACATGAGGTCTGTTTCTGGTAATTAGTAATTAGAAAGTGTTGTCTTTTTTTAGGGCTGAAGTAACAGCATGAATGGCCGTAAATGGTAAATGGCCGTTCTACTCCTCTGCTAGGAATAGCACTTAATAAAACATGACCATTTGATTAATATATTGAATGTTATGAATTAGTTTTGATTAAGAATATTTGTATAACATATTGATATAAATCCGGTAATATTTTTTTAAAATTATTTGTAAGATAAAGTACAAGTTGTTCAAACTTCAAATGTCCAACATTCAATTACATATTTGTTGACATAACAATATAACATTGTTTAGTAACAAGTTGAGCATACTTCACATATTGGTTGTTTTTATGTATGTGTGATACTTCTCTCCATGTTTATGAAATATACAATTTCCAACCATCTTTACCAATTACCATATGGTTAAGTTTTCAACATGGGAGTGTGTGTATAACCTCTTATTACTCCCATATGTATGTTATGTAAAAGGTTTGTTTTGTTCAATGACAGGGTTTTGATGTGAAACTTATAGATGTCAATCGGACATGTAAAGTTACAAAGGTAAGTCATTAGTTCTTAGAAAATAAGATTGTTATGGAAGTTGTAGAAGTTTTACACAATCTTAATTGTTAATTTTGCAGGGAGGGCAGTTGATTAAATATACAGTAATGCTTGCTTGTGGTAATTATCATGGTGTCATTGGTTTTGCCAAGGCAAAAGGCCCTGCAGTTCCCACTGCGTGCCAGAAGGTATTATGATGTTTTCATGAATCTCAAGCCTTTCTAAAAAATTTTACTAATAATCATACCTTTATCATATTACGTCAAGTTAAATTAAACAGCACAACCTCATCACTGTTCTATTTACTACGACAGGCTCACGAGAAATGCTTTCAAAATTTGCATTATGTGGAACGGCATGAAGATCATACAATTGCACATGCCATTCAGACCTCTTATAAGAAAACCAAGGTTTGTGACCCTTGAAAATGGAAATAGAAATTTGAGTTTGGTAAAAATTAAGGTTGTTTGCTTTCTCTTTTTAGGTGTATCTTTGGCCTGGCCCAACTCAGGGTGGCATGAAAGCAGGCAGAACTGTCCAAACTATCTTAAATCTAGCTGGTTTAAAGAATGTGAAGTCTAAGGTAATAACACAGTCTCAAATCTCATCTGTACTCTACCTCTGAATAAGATCTTGATTATTCGCAACTTTTGCCGTTTTAGGTTGTTGGGTCCAGAAATCCACATAACACAGTGAAAGCTCTTTTCAAGGGTCTGAATGCGGTAAGTATGATAAGTGAAATATATATGTGGTAGATGTGGCAAATCAGTTAATATGGGTGAAATTTTGGTACTGGTGGGACTGATCTGAAATGTGAAATGTTATTCTACATGTAATTAGTGTCTCCAATATGATCAACCAAAAAAATATAATCTCAATAAATATCTAAACTTTTTAGAAAAACAAATTAAAAGGCTTTATTATCTTTTATTTTTATCATTTGATCTGATATGGATGAAACTTAACCCAAATCGAACCATATATAAGTAAATGGGTCATAAATGTCACATTAGTATATGAGGTGTCTCCATTTGGAACACATCGGGTTATACATTGAACCCACATGAAATTTGTGTTTAAGGAGCCTCCTTGAGCATCCTTAAAAACCTATATTCTTGAATCACAATATACGACAGTGAGTTTTTGTTTTAATACATGTTTTGATTTGTATTAACAGATAGAAACACCCAAAGACGTGCAAGAGAAATTCGGACGTGTTGTGGTGGAGTCATATTTGCTATGATGAGGTGATTTTAAATTCCTTCGTGATCAATCAACATGTTAGAAATTCAGTAGATGATGTGGAACATGAAAAGCCACAACAAGAGAACATTTACGTAATTAATAATGAGGGCATTTTGCTAGTTGACATCACATTTTGATTCATGTTCTTTAGACGATGAATGCTGACAACAGGTTGGTTGGATTCATCACTCATGTTCTTTAGTTTTTTGTTAGGTTTGATTCGCGTATTAACATATGTATGGTTTCTCCCTGGGTTGCTGAATGGGATCTTAGTTACATGTGTGATTTGCACATGAACAGTTGGAATTAGTTTCTGCTTTACACCAATTTTAGCATCAATTTATAGTTTCATTATGTCAATGATAGTAGTGATTGAAAATGGTGGCCGCCGCAACTGCAGTGATAGTGGTTGGCAACGATGGAGGCAGAAGTATTGGTGATGTGCAACGAAAGCTGAAGTGGCAGTGGCCAATGGAGTTTGTGGCTGTCATGTAACTGGTCGGTGGTTTCTACCAATGGTGGGTGGTGTTGGTCCATCTTCAGTCATCCTAAGTTTCATAGGAATGACTTAGTGATGCACAAAAACCGGTATTGGACCAAGTAGAGGGTCTCAAAACCGATTCGAGTCGAGTCAATGAAAGTCAAACCGGATTGGTTTGAAAATAGATATCTAAATGAAAATTGTAGAGGCTCGAATTAAATCGATCAGTCTTAAAAGTGGATTTAATGGATTATGTACTAGTGGTTCATCCAAACTGACTCCAAAACAGATTCAAAGCACATATGCACGGACTGGTTTTAAAACCTCTAGATGAGTGATCCAAAACATATATGGCTAACAAAAAAGTGTTGGAATCAATTCATATTTTTAAAGAATGGATCATTATTTTAAGACTCATTCTAGCAACGTTAACAATAATAGCAACAAATTGTGCATAGTTAAATATTTTATTTAGAAATAAACACTTGAGCTTCATGGAGTTCAAACTATTTTAGCGGGAGACACTGGGTATGTTTGTTTGTTTGTTTGTTTACTTGAGCTTCATGGAGTTCAAACTATTTTAGAAATAAACACTTGAGCTTCAAGAACACTTGAAAGTCCCTTTACTTTGGAGTGAGTTCAAATTTTGTAATTACAAGATAATATGTGGTATTTATTAGAGAGAAAAAAAGTGATGTTAAATAGATAATAGTTTAATTTCATCAATTCTTTTGTTACCAGAAATAAGAAATTCACTGGAATGAGGACAATTTTTCATTGTCATTTAAAAATGAGCTTCTTTGTTTTGATGAACTCGTATTTTTGTCTAGTACTCTAATCGCCAATAAATATTTCACATTGATGATTGTCTTACCTAGCAACTGGTAGGTTTGTTGTTTTATGACTTTAAGGTCATGAGTTTTGCTCGTGAGAAACAGCCTCTTGTACAAAAGTGTAGGGTAAAGCTGCGTATATCAGATCGTTTCACGATCCGCCACCATTGGCGGAGCATAGTTAGGACCGGGGGGGGGGGGGCGCCGCCCCCCCTCTTTTTTTTCGTCGGTAGTGTTAAACTTTAGTCCGGTAGTGTAAATTTTTGGCTCGGTAGTGTAAATTTTCATATAAAACTCGAGTTCGCCCCCCCTAATAAAAATTATTTTCGTCCCCGCCCCCCCTTCGGGAGTGGTCAAGCTCCGCCACTGTCCGCCACCTCCCCGGACTCTGTACAACGTTGAAGCTAAGTTAAGCATCGTGTATGCCCTTTTAATGACACGTTCTAATTTTATGAATTAGAGCTCTAAAGAAATAAAAATAAAATGAATTAAAAAGTAGTCATTCATGGAAAACTTTTCTCCACTAACATAACCATTTCTCTCTTCTAATAAGTCATCAATATTACCGTAGATATATAACTTGTTCATATGGAGAAATGAATTTTTTTCACATCATCATTTGAAGATGTCAAAATGACAAAGAGTCAAGTTGTTTTACCGTATATGATATATGATGATGATGATTATCTTAGGTTACATTCGGTTTCATGAATTATAAAGGCTGATATAACAAGTAAATATTACAATTAAAACAGAAACAATTGTGGGAGATGTTACTCTTTTGAGTTGAGATCAAGAGAGGCAAATAAAATCATTTATTAAATTAGTTTCAAAATGATCTTTTGTATCCATTTTTGTCAAATCAAAATAGGGAAAACAATAACATGGAAATGAATTATTTTATTGGAAACTTTTTAGAGATTGAAACACAGTTATACGTAAGGTATTTCTATATGTTTTCATTTAATTAAAAGTTTACGCAGTCAAAGATATTTAATCAAATACTTTAAGAAAATTCTTAACAATGTATTAAAATTTTTTACTTATATTATATTACATATGTAATGAATATAACATATGCAATGATATTTAATACAATATAATTTCTCTGACATTTCTCATGAATTATATAAGCAATTAAATACTTGACATATTTTTAAAAAGAAATTTATCAGAACACATGTTAAAACTGTTTACGACACTATTTATTTTAAACCAACTCAAATTTTGTCAAATTTATATCAAAATGTTTAGAAAATAATAGACAAAACTATGAATTTAGTATTCTTTTAAGGAAAACCAACAAACACAAATTATTAGAAAAATATCAAATTAAATAATAAATAAATATATATTATAAAAATTATAATATTAGTAAATTAATCAAAACAGACCACCCACTTGTGTAGTCACGAGTGTGAGTGTGGTCACGGTGGGTGATGCTACAAAACCTTTGAAAACAAAACCTTACTTTCAAATCAATCTAATTAACATGATCAAAACAACGTTACTTTCAAATCATTCACATTATGCTACAAAACCTCTGAAAACAAACTATTTTCCTATCATGTGTTCATATATCTCTAAAACATTTAAATATCATAACTAAACGGTAGTCCTATATCAGGAATCCAGGACTCTCCGGACAAAAAGATCCTAACCGAAAACTGTTCAGCTTCCTCGTCGGTCGTCAAAACATGATATCCTGACCATGTTATCCGACCATTCGTGTTGGCACCCTTACCCTTGTTCATATACTCCGCGTAATACACTTTATCATACGTAGAGTTCCCTATAAATGGCAACCACCCTGCGGGATCAATCGCGATATCAAGATCACACTTAGCATATATGACCCTCGAGTAGTCCCTCCACGGGCGCCCGAGAAAAGTCAAAACCGACCCCTCATTTAGAGTTGAGTCAGGGGCCGGGATGACTCGGGAACCGTGTATGACAAATCCGGTATTCGATCCTGGATTTTCTCTTCCTTGAGCCGTTATTGTGTTTTGTTGTCCAGACAAGGGTGTTCGGACATAAATGTTGCATTTTTGGAGGACGGCGGAAGCGTCACCAAAGATCAAATCAACGGTTCCATATATGTCACATTCGCGAAAAAATTGTCGGTTTTCAAGGAGGCATAGGGTGTCTTGGTACCCTTTGAAGCTACATTTGTAGAAAACCGAGCGATCTGAGCCTGAGAGGAGTGCAATAGCTTGTTGTTTCTCGGGGCCAGCAGAGTTCTCGAACGTTATCCCGACAGCGATAAAACCTTGACCCCAAACCTCTACATATGATTTTTCAAAACCGAACAGATATATTCAGTAAAAACTCACTCATAGCAAGCTATTAATAGGTATGAAAAAATAAGAAACAAGTTTGAAACTTACGAACTGTTGCAGTGTTGGAGGTTAGTAAGCCGTCATAAATATTTTTATCATTGGTTATAACTGTTGCATCAATCCCATCACCAATAAGCATTAAATTGGTCATGTATGTCTTGATAATGATGTTTTCTTTATAAACACCAGCTTTCACGTATATAACAAATCTTGTTCCATTTCTTTGACATTCGGCTGCTTTGATGGCTTCGGTGACTGTTCTAAAATCACCGGAGCCATCTTGAGCCACAATCAAGTTCGCTCGCGTTGTGGCTCCGCCTTCTAATTGAATCAATCTATGATTGTGTTTTGTGGATAAAGTACTAGCCAAAGAGTTGTATTCAACTAGCATATCCACAAATAATTTTGAGAAGTTGGAGTCTTTGAAACCATTTAAGCAAGTTTGGTGGTTAACCACAGTCGCGCTGAACCATTTTTTTACATCGGTCATGTTCGTATGATTTATAGAGAGGTTTAGATGGTTTATGACATTCTCGTAAAGCTTTAAGCAGTCTGTTAAAGTCGTCTTTGTTTGGGCATCAAACATGATCCGAGGCATAGACAAGAAATTTTCGAGAGCTTCTCGAGCCTGAATTACTTTGATGCCAAGATCACGAGACTCGGATTCAGGACCGATAGAACTGCATAACTCGGCGAAAGGGGTTTGGTCACAAAACGAGACCTTGGAACAAATTATCGAAGTTAAAAGCATGAGATTTGTGATGCCAAATACTAGTATAAAATATGTTTTAGACATTTTGAGTGCATGTAGTGAGACTTCTGAGGGTTTTGTGCCTATTTATATAAAGTAAATGTAACATCTAATATGTTGATATAATGTAACTTTTAATATGTTAATATATGGTTATAAGAAGTAAGTAACTTTATTTATTTATTCAGTTTAATTAGTTATTAAGTACCATCAAGAAAATTTGGACATAAAATAAAAACGGCTAATTACAAATTGGGATAAATGCACATTTAATGCTTGTGGTAGAAAACTTGTGTGTGTTGATTTCATTATGTTAACTTTAAGTTAATAATTGTTTATTGTTAAACAATAATTCAATCTTTTAAATATCTTATACTTGACCAGTGATGAATAAATCACATTCCTTTTTGTAAAAAAAAAATGTTAAAACATGATACGATATACAAAAATTTACGATACTTCTTTAAACTTTTTTGCATGCTTCCTCTCATTCGAGCGGACGCAATTAAGTGTTGTGGGTCTAAGCGACTTTAATTAAAATTTCTTAATGTTATCTAATATATGATTTGTCAATCACTACAGAAAATAGACTTTCCGTCTTAAGGTATTGCGACGAAACTTGGTCGCTAAATATTTTCAGAAAATTCTTATTTTCAAAGGGTATAGCCACTAAATGTGATGGCAACATATTTTCGCATATTGGAGGGAAAAATAGCGCTTTGGGAAACTATATAACAACTACATTTAGTCTTGATAGCTTAAAAGTAATTTATTTTTGTATTTTAATAAAGCGAATGATTAGATTAATTTTGAAAGAAAAAAAAACTATTTTTTTTAAAACAAGCTATAGCGACCACTTTCAGCCTCTGTACATCAACAACAATGTTTTTAATGTATATTCCTTTAGTTTCTTCATCCTTGTGCGATTTCAGTTCCAAAAATGGACTAAAAGAAATAGCGATTTCAAGTCATCCTTGTAAGATTTTTGTCAAAACAGTCCATTGTTTTTGTTTTCATATATTTTGACCGCTGATATAGAAATTTAGGAGTGAAGACTCTTAATTACTCACATGTGTGAGAATGTGTTGCTTGAAGATCATTTGCTAGCATGTAACTTGTTTTATGATATCTTTTAAGATTTGAAGTAAATTAAAAGAACTGTGCATATGACACATCAGAAATGAGGGTTAATTTGATTTTGGTGTTGAGTTGTTTGTGTGTTAGTAAGTTATAATTTTGGTGAAAACAGTATGTGAGAAATAGGTTCACATATATCCAGTGTTTTGAAGCTATCTTCGGTGACTTGAAGCTTTTTCTACACCTAATCTTCCAGGTATGTTTCTTCTCCTCCAACATCATATCATAGAAGTTTATAGCTGATGCACAGTCCATTATTTGAATTCGGTTTATATATCTTTTGATTTGTTCTTCTTCAATTGTTCTGATTGTGTTTGTTATTTGTTTTGGTTGAAGACATGACAGATGTTGCTAGTGACCCACCTCATGGTCATCCTCGTAGGATTCTTACACGTTGTCGTCATGTAAGTTAATTACCTGTTCTAGTTAAATGTATGTCTTAATCTTAAACATCTTTTAAAGAAAATTACCAGTCGTGTAAGTTAATTACTTGGGCAAGTAAAAAAACTTTACTAATCTTTTAGTAGGTTTGGGTTGTTTTGACCCGTTTAAAATAGAAGTTGGATGTATTAAGTTTATTAAAGTGGGTTTGTATCATTTTGACCCGTTTAAACTTTTTGTTGAATGTTTTAAGTATATTAAAGTGGGTTTGGGTCGTTTTGAACCGTTTAAACTAGAAGTTGGATGTATTAAGTATATTAAAGTGGGTTTAGATCGTTTTGGCCCGTTTATACCTTTTGTTGGATGCTTTAAGTATATTAAAGTGGGTTTGGGTCGTTTTGACCCTTTTAAACTAAAAGTTGGACGTATTAAGTGGGCGTTTGGTTGGAAGGAATGAAATGAAAATGAAAAACTAGTATAATTTTCAAGTAAAATTGTATTTAAGTGAGCAATTAAAAGTAAATCCAATAAAATGTTTTACCTCAAATTCTTTTGGTTGTGGGATTTCAAAATCCTTTTACCTAGAGAGGGAATTTGAAATCCCACAACCAAGGGAATTTGAGATGAAACATTCTCTTGAATTTTACATTTCATTACCGATTCAAACATACGTTTACTTGAAAATTATATTATTTTTTCAATTTCATTCCATTCCATTTCTTTTCTTTCAACCAAACGCTTCCTAAGTTTATTAAAGTGGATTTGAGTTGTTTTGACCAGTTTAAATTAAAAGTTGGATATATTGTGTTTATTAAAGTGGATTTGGGTCGTTTTGACACATTTAAACTAAAAATTGGATGTATCAAGTTTGTAGCAACTAGGGTTGGGTGATTGAAAATTAAGAATGTTATCGTTTATTATTTATATCAAGTTGGTTATCCATATTACAATAGTTATATTGTCGATTTTAGTAAAACATTTAATGTATGTATATTTTATTGTTTAATGCAGGAAAAAAATTGTGGACATTATAATAAATTAGTGTCAAGCTCGGGTGGAGATAAGACATCGGTGGATGAGTTCTTATGTCTCAAAGAAGCTTTAGGTTGTCGGCGTTCACACATAAAAGGCGTTGGTCGAACAGTGAGAAGCGTAACTCCGGACGTATTTCCTAATGTAATTAGAGATGAATAGAGTCAAGCGAGAGAACGTTTTAAATGATAAGATCAAGCTATACCGAAGTTGACAACAAAATGCGCTTTTGCATAAACAAATAAAGCAAATATTATTGTTAACCAAAACGCAGCTTCCAGACTCGTCCCGTCAACCTAACGAAGAAGATGATCAAGATGATGATCATGATTAGTTTGTTTATTTTTATTTGGATAATTGTATTTGAATGATATGTTGATATTTAAGTTTCTGTTTTTAATTATATTAAAATTGAATGGAGTTTGTTTGACAAGTTATGGCTTTTGTATTTCCAGATTTAATATAGTTATTTATTTTTATAATCTGGAAAATAACTTTTAAAAATAAAATAAGATCTATTGAGATTAAATTTCGTTGTAGCTGGCGCATATAGCGACCATATTTAGTCGCAATAGGTAATATTTTCCTTATTTAAAAGTTATTTTTATTTAGGATAATATATTTAACGACAACATTATTACCACCGCAATTCATCACTAAAACTCCAACTATTGCGACGAAACTTATAGCGACGAAAATGTTGGCCTAATACGACGGAGAAATGGCGACGACACAATGGAGACTTTCGTCGCAATAAGGTTTAGAGAATTTTCTATAGCTAAAAATGAAAAAAAAATTAGTCACAAAAAGACTGATTTGTTGTAGTGAATGAACTCTAGATCAATTGCTTTGTAGTGAGACAAACACATTTGCCAGATGGTTCAAGACTAACTTGGTGATATATGCTCCAAATATGTCAGATGTTTTATCGTAGTGTCTTTGAGTGGAGGGTTTCCCTGGAATGTTGGCAGGCCGGGTCACTGGTGTTGTTTGTGTTCGCAGGACATAGGTGGCACTTCGCCAATAAGTTTACTCGGGTGGCTAGGCTTTATAGTATTCCTTGATGCTTAAAAAAATTCTAATATTTGATTGTTGTCTCGTACGTGTAATATAATAACAATGACCCTGACTTTTATCATGCATGTCCGGAAAATATGCTTAATAAAAGAAACTAGTGTTTATTCCTCGTACGCGCGTTGCGCGTCTTGAAAGCGAGGCTCAGATATGGTCGGTTGTCGTTGCAAGCCAGAAACGGATGCACACCATGGCAACCGACACCAGTTTTGGTGAATCATCACAGCCATAGAACAACCAAAACAAAGGGTCCCAGAAAGTATCACCCGACAATATTAGATGACCAACGTAAACAACATCGACTTTACCAACCAACAACTATATTCAGAAACAAAATAACTCTTAGACGTGACTTGCACATCATCATCGAGTAAACAGTTTAATATTGCTAACATAAAGTTTAACATGACCAGCAAAGAAGGAAGTATACACAAACACAATTTAACATGGTCAACAAAACAACAGCACAAGCACATGGCATCAACAACAGTTGTTTAAGGTGCTTGAAGACTCAGGAAGGCGACCTCATTGTGGCTGCATCCGACACGGATGCCACGCCAAAACAACGAAGGCTTACACTCCTTCTGCATCACGGTCTCAACGGGATTAAACGCGGATCTCAAATGAGTTCGCACCCATCTTCATCGATCAAACAGAAAGCAGGGTTGAAAAGGGCCATGAAATACATGAAAAAACCCGAGTGCAAAGTGTTTGCACCCTTTAGCACTCAGATGTGTACAAGTGATTTGGGGCATCGTCAACGTGCATATAATCGACAACCCTCCATAACAGAGAATCTGAGACCCCAAAAAAGCTGATATCACAAATGCTCACATTCATTATCATCGACCAAACAGAAACCCATTTGAAACGACCCAACAAACCCTTTTTAAACACATGCAAGGGCCTAAGCGCAAACCAGATGACGGAAGACCGGCAGCGAGAGAACAACCACCAAGGCGGAGAGCCGGCCACCAAGCCGGAATCGTAGCCGCTGTGGCCACCAAGCCGACAACTCCATCTACACCCATACACACCCTTTCTCTCTCTAAAAGAAACTTCTAAAGAACACATTTAAAAGAGGATAGGAAGTTGAATGTAAAATGAGAAAATTTCAGTGGCCAAAACACAAACAAATGAAAAACAACTGATTCATATATAGGGTAATTCTTATGTACATCACCACTCAAATATTTTAGCTTATCTCAAGAAAGTAAGTAATACATACACAACTTATACACTTGTGGTTCTTTCGGAATTCCAAATATTACGTTAAGTGACGAAAACTAAGCTAAGCAATTTAGTTTTTTTTTAAGTGAAAGATTCATAATGTATACCTAATAAATAAGTTATTACGTCACTTATCATAATTCTATATGCCTCGTATCTCTTATGTTTTGATTAATGTATTATAAAATATAATAAAGTTATATGATCAGGGGTTGGTTAAAAATAAAAAATGCATTTGTTTAAAAAGCCTTAAAAAAATATTTTAGCCCTCTATTTTATAAATCAATTTTCAAGATTAATTTTTATGCATAAAAGTGGTCCCAATAGTAGTACAGAAAAAACCATTTTGTTGATTATTTTTCAAATTCTCCTACTTTATTTAAATATTCATAATTTTTTATACGATATTATTTTTTAAAATTAATCGCACCATAAAATCAAGCGTTTTATCCTTTTTAATTTGAGTATAGTAAGTGTTGCAACATTTTTTTAATAAAAAAATCACTGTTACGAAAATATGTTGTTTTATGGTAAAAACAACATTATTCTCTTTAATTTGAGTATAATATTATAATGATAAAAAAACTTCATTTAATACACGGATTCCTAGCCTAGTTACATATATTATATTATATAATTTTGTGTTCTAATTATTCAGTTCTTTTATTGTTTGTTATTTTTCTATTGCTTTTTTATAAGTTCTTTATATCTGTTTAATAAAAAAAAATCTTTATTTAAAAGTAATGGGTAAAAGAGAAATAATTGCAAGGATCTTACCTAGCTGAAGGAATAGGGGTTTCCTCATTCAAGAGAATTTTCTGAAATAATTTTCATCTTTTTTTAGTGATATGCATTAGATGATTTTACATAGAAATAAGAATTTAAAGTAGTCTTGATGGAGCTTTTGTTTTGTGTTAATGGGTTTCATATGATATTCATAAATTATAATTTGATTAGGAAGCAAAACATGTAGCTTATGACGTTCACATGAAATTAAAGCAGCATGGATTATTTTTAAAACTTATTTTTATTCAAAGACATAAATTATCACTATACTTCTAGTTATTTCTAGTTAAAGTAATTATAAACATCTATTTAGAGATATTAACGTGTCAAACTACCTACACTATAAATAATGTTCTCTAACTAAGGGGTTGTTTGATTGCGCTGACTGAGTAAGATCTGACTGAGTCAGATCTGACTGAGTCAGAAGCTGACCCAGTAAGAAGTTCTGACTGAGTCTGCATCTGACTGAAACTTGGCTGTTGATTTAATATCTGACTGACTCTGCTGAATGATAAAAATAACCTTATACATACACATCTACATACACATATACATCAACATACACATACACATCTACATACACATACACATATACATACACATCTACATACCCATATACAAAAATAAGGAACCTTGACCGAGCTACAACTAAAATGACTGCTGCTACACGTGAAAAACATCAATGTAGTACTTCGCTGCCAAATATCAAACTCTAACACTTCAAATTGAAGTCACTAACAACTTAGTAACAACACATTTGTACCTGCATGATTCAGTGCTGCAGAAAATTGAATCCAAGATTGCAGCAACAACAATGGCTGGGCACTGATATCCTAAGGTGATGATCTCTACCCCACCACCACTTTACAAGTTCAAGTATGAAAGGCAACTTAAACAGTATGCCGATTGAAGAAAACTAAATTAGCAATAATAATTGCAATCTTACCTTTAACTTCCCTCCTTTCCAAAACACTTTTAAACACACCAAGCACTAGTGTTTTACTTCACAAATACAACCATCAAGAAGGTAAAACTCGGATAGTGATAAAGAAACAGTTATTAAGCCAAAATTTTTCGCCTTTATATCTAACTACTGAGTTCACATTGCAATATAACATGAAACCAACACCATCAAACAACAATCGAAATTAAAAACCAAGAACACCGAGAAATCTATCAACACATTCCCAATCGACAATGTTACAACAATAATCCACACAGCAGCAAAATACAAGAACTACAATAATAATCCACACAGCAGCAAAATTCAAGAATTCAAAAGCATAACAGTCTGAAAACTAAACAAGCAACAGATAACGTTCTGATCATCAACGGAGGTGAAAATGGAGAAGAAAGGAGGGCTGCGGGCCGCCGGTGCTGTGGCGTCGTCGGTGTTGTGGCTGTGGGTGTTGTTTCTTCAAGAAGAGAGGCGCCGGGGGGTTGTGGGATTGGGCGGTTTGTGGAGAAGAGGGGGAAGACAGAATGGGTCAGAAGGGAAGAAAAAGAGGACTCGGTCAGTTCTTCCGTCCGGGTCAGATCTACCAGTAAGACGAATCAAACGCACTGACTGGCTGACCGGGTCAGCCAGTCAGTGGTCAGACGTTGGTCAGACCAATCAAACTGGACCTAAGTAACTAGGCAATTATATATTAGCTAGAAATGAATGAAAGTATAGCTTCATACTTTAATGTGAAGTTTTGATTTGTGAATGTATAGCTTCATACTTTAATGTGAATGTAAAGTTAATTTCTTATGCTGGAGATTAGCTTTAAATAGACTCCCAACCTTCGATTTATTGCGGGTACGACAGATCCATATTCCTTGCTCGGATTGTGCATTATGTGGGCAAAGTGAGGAATCATCGGGCCACCTTTTTGTTGCTTGTCCATTCGCACAGGATGTGTGGGATTTTGTTGCATCTTGGTGTAGATTAGTTTCTTTTTACTTATTCAATGAACATGATCTTCTTCAATATCATGAATCTGCACTTGGATCGGCATCTTGAAAGAAGTTAATTTATACGGTGATAAAAACTGCGTGTGGTGCTTATGGAGAAATAGAAATGAGATGGTGTATGATCGAAAGTCTACGAATGTAGTAAAGATAATTGGAGAAATAAAGATTCTAGGGTTTTTATGGATAAAGAGTAGAGCTAAAAAACATGTTTTTAGCATGGGAGGATTGGATTAACTTTAATGTATCAAGGATGGGGATTTGATTAGTGGTGTGTTATGGTGATTATAATGTAACAACTATCCAACATTTTGTTGGTTTTGGAAGTAATGAAATTTTTGTTGGCCTTTCAAAAAAAAAGAATGTATACTCTTGTTTTGATATTGTCTCTACCATATGTGTAACATGATACCCCACAGATTTTACTCAACCATTTAAGGTAAATTTAAGCATATCCGACCTTGTTTTTAGTCTCTTAAATTATCTCTGTTGGACCTAGCTTTGATACAAGATATCGACCGTTCAAACTCAGCCTGGCAAAACAAACCCACAAGCTTAATTTTGGGCCGGTATGGATGATTTTTTATATACAATGGATTGTTTTGAGTCACACATAAGTTATTACTGAGTTTTGATGGGCTGAATATTATAAAGAAAATAAAATGACGGGTCAAAATGGACACAACAAAATATATCACGGGTCAAAATGGGTGGTATACCGGTATCTGTATTTCTTCTTTTGCAAACTAATTCCAATCACTTCTTTTTTCTTTGTTTCTTCTTCATCGACACCAGTAGCTTTCTCTCTCATCCTATTTCACGTGACAGGATGCAATTTTAGAATCCATGGCTTGTTGTTGGTTTGTTCATACGTGTTATATTTTTACTAGAACGCCATTGATTAAGATTCCATGGTATGTGATTTTTGCTAGAACACCATCGATTTCAATTTTTACGAACAACGCCATTAGATTTTTGTCCAACGCTTCGAGTTCGAGTTCAATTTCAGGCCGGGATTGCGAACTTCTATCCGATTTTGATTTCTTCATATGGGTTTAATCTTCTTCTTTCTGGTGTTTTCTTCAATGAAACGACTGATATCGGTAGCATGAATGTTTCTGAACTGATTCTAATCTTAATAGTTTGCGTTTCTGATTCATCAATCATGGCTTCAAAACTCAGATTTGCATAAAGAAAACGATTGAGCTGAACTCAAACGCCAAAAAGGGTCTGTCAATGCAATGTATTTATCTTGAACTATCTTGACCCAAATCCATCCGAATCCATCCGAACCTGAACTATCTTAACATTTTTTACAAGTGTCCATCCTAATTTTATGCTTTGTGTTGAAAAATTGAGAATTATGTTGACCCGAACCTGTCCTGACCCGACACCTAACCCGCCCCGCCCCGCCCCGCCCCGCCCATTTTGCCAGGCCTAGTTCAAACTAGCAGTTTACACTTATAAGCTACGGTTTACAACAATGTAACCAAAACAATATTATTACTTTTAATTATGTTAAATAAATATAAATATATATTAATTAAACATATACTTGATATTATTGTATACTAAATAATATAATAAATATCTAGTTTATATTAAATATATTAAAATTCAAATTAATATATCTATTATGAAAAGTATAACATTTAATAATATAAATTAGGAATATCATTTACATCACAGCGTCTATATTCATGAGTGGTACATAAATTACGCCCTTGGGGTTCTATCCTGAGGGATAAGGACAAGTGACCTTAATGAGAGATAAGGACAAGTGATCTTAGCCACCTCAATGAGAGGGGTTCCCGCCTGGGGGTACCGAGTTCGGGTCACGGAGGCCGGGTCACCGGCCGACTTGATCAGGGTAAGTCCTACGGGCACACCCACACCCAGTGGGGATCCCGGGGCTCGAACTCGCGAGGCTTCTGGGGTGACTTCGGATCACTACCGTTACGACGTTTACCTTCCAAAAAAATTACGGCCTTGGGCTGTTAAAATCTTATATTTAAAGATCTGTCCATAATATTTCACTACTATTTTTCACATATTTCACTACTATTTTTCACATATTTCACTACTATTTTTCACAAGAGCCTTTGAATTACACCCTTGGGCCAATTAAAAGTAGGGCTGTTCAAATCGCACGACGCTCGACGATCGCTCGACGTTCGTTCGGAATTTGCTCGAAAAACTCGTTCGAATTTTTGCTCGGTTGTAAATGAGCCAATCGTCTCGGATCGGTTTGTAAACGAACCAAGCACGAGCAAAGGTCCGTTCGGTTCGGTTCGGATATATATATATATATATATATATATATATATATATATATATATATATATATATATATATATTAGATCATTACAGAACCATTTTTTTATTTTCAGAAACAAAACAAACATTGACTTACATAAATGTAAATTATAAATCATTGGTTTACATAGATGGAAGTTAAACCTGGTGATATTTAGTTGTTTTATAGTTTATTGTTCATGTCTGATATACATATATGTAAAACAGGTTAAGTATTACCAGACTTAATATACATTTATGTAAATCAATGGTTCTGTATTTCTGAAAATAAAAAGCGGTTCTGTAATGATCCTAACCATATATATATATATATATATATATATATATATATATATATATATATATATATATATATATATATATATATATATATATATATATAGTTTATAAGTAGCACTCTAATAAATTTAACCTATTATATACAAATATATATATATATATATATATATATATGTATATTTAATCAATCAACCTAATAAAGATTTATATAATAAATATAAAAATAAAATCCTAAACCATTAAAAATATTTTTTGATTCATCTCTCACTCTCACCGTGACTGATTTTTAAGTAAACAAATCTTATACGTTACAATATAAATAGTATAACACACAAGATGATTGGGTTGTATAAATTGTTCGCCGCTCGTTTGCGCCCGCTCAATGCTCGCTCGAAAATATAACGCTCAAAAAATGCCCGTTTGATTTTCCACTTGGTTGTAAACGAGCCAATTGGCTCGGTTCGGTTTGGAAATAAGCCAAGGACAAGCAAAGATCGCATCGGTTCGGCTCGTGAACAGGCCTACATAAAAGTGATATTCTCATTTTATAGTCATTATAATTAATTTATATGTTTAATAATATTAATCTACATTTAACCTTTTATTTTGATTTTTCAAATAAAAATATACACTTCATTTTATTTATTCAATATACATAAATATTAATTGATATTAATTATACATTTAGTAATTCTAATTTATCTAATAAAATTAAATGTAAGAAATTTATATTCTGGTCCCATGTTTGTAAACTTCAATTTATTCAACCGAAAACTACAATTTTCTCTGAATGATTAAGTACTGAATCAATAAAAGGTCTGAACCATTAAGTGTTAAATCATTAAGAGGTCTGAACCATTAAGAGTTAGTGTATTGCTTAACTATTTAAAGGCAAATGTCCGACCAATTCAGATAATAGGTCTTAACCATTCAGCATTAGACCTCTTAACCATTCAGTATTAGTATAATGCTTAATCATTCAGAGGCAAATGTCTTAACCATTCAGAGGCAAATGTCTTAACCATTCAGACATTTGCTCGCAAAACAAACAGTCTGAACCATTAAGTGCTGAACCATTCAACATCTGAACCATTAAAAGACTGATTAAGAGATTGCCAAACAACCCTAAACCCAATCACAGGGTCACTCTTCGTCGGTATTCTCTTCATTCATTTTCCTTTTTTTACCCTAAAAATCTAAAATATCCCAATCACAAAATTGACCAAAATACGGTTGCAGTTATGGTTTTGTATCCATGGTTAACCAAATTAAGAATGCTAAAATGGTTATAGTTGAAGGAGGTTGTAGGTGAATAGAAACACAAAATGCAGATTATAAAAAAATCACACAAAAGAATGGTAGAAAACTTACACCTTAATCAAGAAACCAACTTTAAACCATAAACCATTTCTTTTACTAGTTTAGTTAGGGATGTCGTTTGCGATGTTCTTAAGCGGATAGAAATTTCAGTTAAAAAGGAAATTCTCGTGAACTTTCTTACGAACCCACGAAAGGAGAGGTCTACTCTGCGCCCAGCTGATGTTTTTGTATTTGGGTGGGCTTGGGGAAAACATGCTTGCGTGGATCTTACCAGGGTATTTCCTTTGGTTGGACTCAGGGAAAATGAGTTTGTCCGGAACAGGTAGCCTTAAAAACGGAAGCATCAAAGATCACTATCATGAGAAAGTTTGTCTTAAAAATCTACATATTTTTATTCCATTGGCCTTTGATACATTTTGCTTCTTAGCCCCGAGGCCGTAAACTTTCTGAATCGGGTTCAATAAGTAATCATAGTAATGTTTTGACCCCTAAGGATCAAGATTTTATTTTTAGTAGGCTATGTTTCGCTACTTAAAAAAGGAGTTACGACACAACTTGTTGCTCGTTTACTTGTCACTTTATTATAAGTATTTGATATTATGAAATAAAACTCAGATGCTTCTTGATATTAAAAAAACAACAAAAATAAAATAAATTGAGGTTTCAGGTGATCCAAAGTGTTTTTTCATATAACATGAGGTTTCAGGTTTTCGAACTTGAAAAATATGATAAAACATTCAAATCAGCATGAATGAACCAAAAAGAAACGAACACGAGATCCGGTTGCTCAGGTAACCGCTCAGATCGACATGAAGGTCGACGTTTCACAGAGCATTAAAACTCTCAAAAACAATCTCGTAACGTTTCATCATAGCAACCGGATCAAATCAATCACAAAACAAATTTGATTTACTTTCTAATGTTCGAAACATACAAGCTACGTGCAATGAAAGAAGACGATGATTCAAGTTGCTCAGGTAACCGCTCAGATCGACAATCAGTCGACGTTTCACAGAGCTTTAAACTCTCAAAAATTCTATATCAAGTGTTCATCACCGCAACAAGATCAAATTAAAACACCAAAAAACTTTAAAACTTATAGCGAACTAAACGATTCATCGATTGAATGCATACCACAAGCTATTGATTTCATTTCAATAGCAAAAGAACATTACTTACCAGCTAGGGCATAATTGGGGCCGCCGCTGCTTGAGGTGGATGTTGAGATAAATGGCATATTGATGATGTTTATATAGTGAGAAATGTTGCACTTCACCCCTTGGATAATTGGGATGTTTTGATTTGACTCCATTGTTTTCATAGAAATATACTCGTTAATAACGATTTAAGTCCCGTGGTTTGGTGAATATATTTTTTTTATTTTTTTTAACCCACGACCTTCAATCTAAAAGACAAGAATCTTTACCAACCTCCCTATGGTCTGTGGGCTTTCGAATATTTTAGTTTTAATTACTACTTACTAGACTTCTTCTATTGAGTAAGTGGCTGTTTGGGATTCCTTTTTTAACTCTTTTTGATTTTTGGAGGGGTGAAAAGATCAAAATGCTCCTCCAAAAATCATCCGAAATTAAAATTTTTAACTTCTGGTGATTTTTGGAGGGACATTTTGGTCTTTTCACCCCTCCAAAAGTCAAAAGAAGTTGATAAAAAGCAATCCCAAACAGCCCCTAAGTTGGTTGTGGTTTTCATTTCTTGTTATTCAACTATTATAAGCCCTAAGATGAAGAATTTAATTTGTAGTTCATTTCCAGTTACGTTGTTACGAGTTTGTTGCAATTTGTGCACGATGATAAACAGCTTGAATTTGACTAGCAAATTTAAACAAAAGTATTTGTGATTGTTATCCAGTGTGAAACCAACATGGAATATCAGCTTACCAAAATTTAGTGAATAAGTGACAGCTATGTTAGGCCCTTTTTAAATTTTATTAGAATAAACAGTGACCGAATTAACTCATACGAGTCATAATCATCATTTTTTGGGGAGTAGATATATATAAATGTCGTAACAATTGATACATTGAACATGATCATTTGCTTTTATAGTGATATTAGTGTTATTTAACATTTAGTTGTCATAACAACATAATGTTTTCACATTCCAAGTACGTCCTTGTGATCCATTTATTTTTATTTACGTTTGTATATAAATTGTGTGGAACTTGACCCACCACAGAGCACCTCACTAGCATACAATTAATAATTTAGTTTATTTTGTAGGTACTTTAAAAGTTATATTATCACACACACACGTATATACACCTAAATCATGCTACATGAAGTAAAACAAATGGTTGTAAGTTCAAAAACACACCAAGTACATATATGATAATTTAAAAATACAATAGAGGTAAAGCGGAGATCGTGTGTATTATAGCCGGTATGAAAACATAAAAGTATAAAACTAATAAATTTACAAGTATTTTAAAATACAAACAAAATAATAAAAGTAATGAAACAAACTTCTTTTTTCAAGTTCAAAACACAAACTATGCATCAAAGACAAATTGATGATGTTTACCTATATATGAAAAAATAAGTTGGAGAAATAATGGGTTTTGAATTTGGCAACTATAATTTAAAGGGGTGTGGGTTTTGAATTTGGCAACTATAATTTAAAGGGTTTACATCCCCCCCCCCCCCCCCCCCCAATGTGTTTAAGCGAACTGGCTTTCACCTATTTTATATTCACACGTTCGTTTATTTCTAGAGAGAAGGGGTTTGTAGGTTCTGTTTACCACTTGCACCGCCTCTGCCGTCTCCGGCATGCGCCGACAGTCGGCCACGTGACGAGTGTCTTAAGGGTGAGGTGGTTTTTGGTGTTGTGTGTGGATGGCGCGTGACAAGACAACCTTTGACGATTTGGACAATGCCAATAGTCTGTCGACATCCTTTGGTGGCGTCTGGATGGTGGTGACGTCTTCTTCTGTTCACCCTTTGCTCGATGATGATGGGCTATGTCAAATGTAAGAGCCATAATATGGTTTTGATGCTTTGTTAGGATTTTGGTGATACTGTGACAACGCGGCTGCCGACTACCATCCATGAATAGTGGCGCATGCTGGTACCGACATAGATCTGTTGATCTGGACACCGTCGGGGGTTTGTAGACCGTCTTTGGTGGCGTCCGCGTGGTTGCGACAAGTTGTTCTTTTCATCATTTGCTCGATGATGATAGCCAATCGCACATCTAAGAGTCATTATCTCTTTTGCTTGATGATGATAGGTAATCACGCATCTTAGAGCGTTTATATGGTGTTGATTATATAGTTTAGTGGCTGATGGTGGTGATTTGTCTGTCTTCTACGTTGTTATTAACATTTTTATGTGTTTCTTTTGGATTTTTAGTCTGATGTTGAATTGTTAGTGGGGTTCACTGTGGTCTGTTGTTGATTCAGACCTTGGATTGTTGTTATTTCTACCTACGTCGATGATAATGGACCGGTGTTCATCCGAGGCATTTTATGTGGGGTTGGTTGTTGCTATTTGTGATTTTCATATGTTGATAATGATGTGTTCGTGTCGTTGGGGCCGTGGTACTGTTTTAATTCATCGGTGATGATGAGCGGTTGTTCGTCTAAGGCATTCGGGTTCAAGTTATGTACATAAAGGCTATGATGATATCAAACGGGGTTAATGTTTGCCGCGACACTATTCTCGGTTTACAGCCACTACGAGCCACTTATTTTAAGCCTTAGATGTGCGATGCTTGATGTAATGACATTTAAGTTTCACTTGGACTAGCACAACAGTCGTGTGTTTGTGTTAGTTGTCACATAAAGCGTGGAACAAAGGTCAATCAGAGGCTTAACTTGGTTATCGTTTTGGATGTTCGAGAGCCGGTGTTGTTTGATTGCTTTTAAGTTTTATGGGAAAACAGTTGTCATGTCATTTTTTGCTCTTTCTAGCTATGATGGGTGTTTAGTAAACCTTTATTATGGTCATCTTATAACCGTTAACGGTTCATTATTTTTCTTATGGGATTAACTATACTATTTCGATGTTGTATTTTTTGGCCACTTGAACAAAGACGGGCGATAGACTATGATGATAAACGAATGGGCTTTGAGCCTGTTATTTTGACATGGTAAACAGTTAGTTTGTAGCTGCAACAAACTGTCATTTCTGAGCTTTTTATCAAGTTATATAAAAAGACGATTCGCCCCCACTGCGTAGCGGGGGTGGAACAACAACTAGTTTATCTAATTTTGATAGTTGAAAATTAAACCATTTTAACATCTCATGTTAAAAGCTTTAACATTTTAACATTTCAAATCTATATTAAAACTTTCAAAGTGCTAATGTTTGCCTAAAAAATGGTTTGCAAGTACATCACGATTAATATTACATTTCAGGATTCAGAGTATGTTGTAGATTGTAGAGAAACATATCCAAAGCAGCGATCATCAGCACACCATCGTTGAACCACCGTCGCTACCCACCTCCTGCATCCGGCCACCCTGTGTAGCCGTTCAAGGTGGTGGAGCACCAAATGTTCCGCCTCCCTACCCGACGTAAGCTCCTTCTCCTTTTTCCTCCCCTAACCAAATTTAGGGTTTATAAATTCCATTCGATTTTACATTTTCACACATTCTCTCACTATCACACTCGATCATAGTCATCCATAATTCCCTACTATCTAAGGTTATCTAGGGGTTATCTGGAATAGATGTTCAGCTTGCAAGTTAAATTTGCACGATATTACAAAAAAAATTTAGACTTAATTACACGGGTGGTCCCTGTGATTAGGCCTGATTTCACTTTTGGTCCCTAACTCTCTGAAATTACAAGTTTGGTCCAAAATTTTGCACAAACGTAACAACGATGGTCCCTAAAACGGATGGACGTTAACTTTGACTTTTAATTTTTTTAAATGACTAAAATACTCTTCCCCACCTAGATCATCATCTTCCCAGCCCACTCGCCACCACCTTCATCCACCACCATCACCGCCGCCTCCACCACCACGGGTGCTTCCTTACACAGGTCCTTCGTTGGGACCGATGACATCAGTGGCTTTGGTACGACCATCAGATCCCTCTTCAATGACGTATTACACCGCCTAACTGTCAACAAGGCTGCAGAAACCTTTAATCCCGATAGAGGATTGGTGAACGAAGAGCTCCTCACCGTCGTTTTCAGGAGTGATGAAACTGAAGCTTGATTTGTAACCAGTGTCGACCTCTATTGTTTGAATCAAAGGAAAACTTAGAATCCTTAGAAATGAAAACCCTCAAATCAAGATGAGTGAAAACCCACTCTTGGTGTTACGTGGGTGGTATGGTACTGGTGGTGATGATGGTAAAGGTGGTGTCGTTGATAGTAGTTGAAGGTGGTGTTGATGGTTGAAGGTTACCGGTGGTGGTGGTTGAAGGTTTAAGGTGGGGGTGGTGGTTGAAGGTTGAATGTGGTGGTGGTGGTTGAAGGTTGAGGGTGGTGGTGGTTGAAGGTTGAGGGTGGTAGTGGTGGTTAAAGGTGGTGGTGACAGTGGTTGAAGGTGGTGAGGGTGGTGGTTAAAGGTGGAGGCTTCAATGGTGGTAGGAGTAGTGTAGATGGAGAAGAAGAAAAGTGAAAGGGGGTATTTTTGTCATTTAATACGCACTTGACAGCAATAACTAACTTTCATCCGTTTCAGGGACCATCGTTGTTACGTTTATGCAAAATTTTGGACCAACCTTGTAATTTCATAGAGTTAGGAATCAAAAGTGAAATCAGGCCTAACCACAGGGACCACCCGTGTAATTAATTCATTTTTTTTACGTTAGAGGGACAAAAAGTGCAATGAGCGCATAAAAATTTGATCTAGTTTTACAAATTTTAAAAATTTGAGGGCTAAACATTCAAATTGGTTAAATCACAGTAATCAGATATGCATTTTTCTATATTAAATCGATAAATCTATACCATATAATAAATCTCTTTTGATAAAAATGTAATTTTAGCAAACATATAAGTTTTGAAACAACATGGATAAATGATTGTAAGATATTTAAGATGGGTAGAATAAGAACTTAATTAAGATTTTAAAACACTTTAGAAGCAATTTGGTAAATTTATACATTAAATTTTATATACCTTGATATTTTTATCATTGTCTCTTTCATGTATTTAATAAATATTATTAATAAATTATTTAATAATATGATGTTATTTAATTCACTTCATTAAATTTATTTTATTTATGATACTATAAATTGATATTTAAATTACTAATTATATTTTTATAATTAAATACTATTTAAATTAAGTGTTATTTTATTTAAATATTTAAGTATATAACTTATATATATCTTCATATCTATAATAGCTATAATACTAATATTTTTATACGGGCATATTATGAATTTAATAATTTTAATATTTATCTATATATTTTATAATAAAAATGAAATAATGATAAAATGATAATTTTACATTTAAATTAAGACATTCATATGAAAATTCATACTTAAATTTTAAAAAAATAATCATTTTATTACATTCATGCCCCCTAAAATCTAAGTTAGCGAGTCGTTTATCAAAAGAATTTTGAATTATGCATTGTCCCATAATGTCCAACAAGTGAATGCCACTGTCTTATATGGAAAGAAGATTGTATTCCCTTTTTCTCGTTTTAGATCTTAAGACTCTCAAACATCTCACTTTGACCACCCAGTTTTCTTACAGGCATTCCATCATGTTCACACCTACTTGGGATCTACCAGCTTTAATGACATTGACCCTTCATTGCGTTACATTGCCTAATGAAAATACTCACACGGGTGCTGGTCTTTTCTCTAACTGTGCGAGCTTAAAGAATCTCACCATAAAGAATTAATGCAGTATGACGGGCTTGGGTGGTTTGAATATATGTCATCCAGGGCTAACCTGTTAGTATCATAATAAGTGAGGGACTAGAAATGTAATATATTCATAGTTATGGACTTATTTGTGATAGTTCTTTCTTTGTTATAACGGTTGTAACGACGTTAACAGCCAACGGCCTATATTGAGTATAAATGGAAGCTTAGCTAATCGAATTGATTAGCTTGGATTTGGGAATTCTTTCTTTCGTCTTCTTCTTACCAATTCTAAGCCTAACAGTGCTATCAGAGCCTTCGATCCTCATCGAAGCTCTATGATTCCATTATCGCATTCCACCATGACTACTCGTAATCAAGAACTGGAGAAGACAATCAAGGAGCATGAGATTTCCTTACTTCGTTTGGAAACGACAGCAGAAAGAAATCGAACGGAATTGGAGGGAATCAAAGCAGCATCTGAGAAGTAGATAATCGAGATGGCGAGTATGAAAAATCAATTGTCGAATGAGATGTCATCACTAAAATCCCAGATATCAGAGGTGATTCAGAGTTTGCAGATGATGAATTCAAGTACGAATCGTAACAAGGAAGGAGGATCAGTGCCAAATACTAATCATCATCGCTAGGAAGAGGAAACTAGACTTAATCGAAGCAACAATCGATTTTCACGAGTGGAATTTCCTAAATTCAATGGTACCTGAAACACACCAAATTTTTTTAAACACTTTCACAATTCATATCAGAGTTTAGGTCCCAGTTCACATCAAAATTTGTCACTCGTAGTGACATGTCATTTTATACTAAATATGTAACTATTACAAGAAAAAATAAACGTTTATAAACTATTAATACAAAATCTATTATATTAAATATTAAATGAGAATAAGGTTCCTTTGTCAGTCCAGTCTCGTCCGTGAAGCTTTAACCATTTATTGGCGCTTTTCCTGAAAACGTTTAAAAATATTTTTATTAGCTTTCGCTAAGTAAGCACACCTTTCTATTTCAAAAACATATTTTCTTTTATTAGGGTTTAACACCCAAATTCTTTTTATTGAAATCCTCATTACTTCTTAGGAATTCAACACCCGAATTCCTTTTGGGTTCATTTATAACCCTTGAGGATTAATAACTCCTCTTTTTATATACGTGGAGTTCAACACCCGAACCCCTTGGGATTTCAACACCCGAAATCCTTACATATATTTAACTCCCCTTTTTGTATATATGTGGAGCTTAACACCTGAACCCCTTGGGATTTCAACACCCGAAATCCTCACATATATTTTACATACACATTTTTTTTTGAAGTCACTAAAACATATATTTGACCCATACCCCATAATCATTTTCATCATAATCATGTATGTCAGTGAACTCATATCTTATGTATTTAAACATGATTCAACTCCACAAAAAATCATATGATAATTAAAACATATAACACGTAATTAAACATGTATTATGAATAAGTTATGGGTTAGTGTACTTACCTCTCGATATTAGAAACTTGAGTACAAATATAACCCGTTAACTGATATAATCGAAATCTTCTTCAAAATTCACCAAAACTTCTATATTTTCTTGCTCAAATTAATATTTCTTTCTAAACTTTTCACTCTTCTATGTAGCTCTTATTATTATATATATATATATATGTTTTGTTCAATCTCTTTGCTTCGTACATATATATATATATATGAAAAAGAGGAAACCGACTTGATAGACTTGCTCATGAAGTTTAGAATAGACTTTTATTATTTTAAATACTTGAATACTTATCTATCAAAGCTTCATGAAGATCCATAAACCAATTTTAAAATGTATATATTTCAAAATATATTGTGGACAATTCCACAACATCAGACGTGCACATTATTATTATTATTATTATTATTATTATTATTATTATTATTATTATTATTATTATTATTATTATTATTATTATTATTATTATTATTATTATTATTATTATTATTATTATTATTATTATATTATTATTATTATTGTTATAATACAAAATCAATACTCGATTAAACGTGACTTATTTTAATAACAATATGACCCGAAACTTATTTAGGTTTTGTCCACTTATTTAACGATGTTCAAAAAAATATATATTTATATATTTTTCACAAAACAGGATGTTACAACTCTACCCCACTTATTTAGGTTTCGTCCCCGAAACCTACTTATACCTCGAATAATTTGGGGTAATACTTTCTCTTTTCATTCTCGGCTTCTCACGTGGTATCGGAACCACGCCGGTGTTTCCACTGTACTTTCACTTGACTTATCTCTTTATTTCGTAGTTGCTTAACTTTACGATCAAGAATCGTCACTGGCTTTTCTATGTAGTTAAGCTTTTGATCCACCTCAATTTCATTCAACGGTACATATGTCGTTTCATCAGCAAAGCATTTTCGTAAATATGACACATGAAATGTGTTATGGATTTCGTTTAATTCGTCAGGTAATTCCAGACGATACGCCACTTGCCCCACACGAGCAATAATTTTAAACGGACCATAAACCGTGGACTTAACTTGCCACATTTACGAAAACGAATCACACCTTTCCATGGAGAGACTTTCAACATAACATAGTCTCCCACCTGAAATTCAATCGGGCGTCTTCGTTTATCAGCATACGACTTTTGTCAATCCTGAGCCGCTTTTAAATGCGCTCTGATTTGAAAAATCTTTTCATTTGTCGCCTCCACCACTTCTTTATTAGCAAGTTCTCTTTGACCTACCTCTCCCTAACATACAGGAGTGCGGCACTTTCTACCATAAAGCATTTTAAACGGGGGCATTCCAATACTGGAATGATAACTATTATTATAAGAGAACTCTGCTAGGGGCAAATATTTGCCCAACTACCACCAAAATCAATAATACATGCACGTAGCATATCTTCGAGAGTTTGAATTGTTCTCTTGCTTTGTCCATCGGTCTGGGGTGATATGCTGTGCTGATTAATAATTTAGTGCCCATTCCTTCTTGAAATTTCTTCTAAAATCTTGAGGTGAAACGTGTGTCTCTATCTGATACAATAGACAATGGCACACCATGCCTTAACACTACCTCATTAATATATACTTCTGCCATTCGTTCAGACGAATAGTTTTCACGAATGGGTATAAAGTGAGCACTCTTTGTCAAACGATCAACAATTACCCATATCATGTCATATCCTTTTGCAGTTTTTGGAAGTTTCATCACCAGATCCATCGTAATATGCTCCCATTTTCATAATGAAATTTCCAATGGTTGCATTTTCCCGTATGGTTTCTGGTGTTCAGCTTTGACTTGTAAGCAAGTCAAGCACTTTTCAACATATTTAGCAATATCTCTTTTCATTCCAGGCCACCAATACTCTTTCTTTAAATCATTATACATCTTGGTTGCACCTGGATGAATTGAGTACTTCGACTTGTGCGCTTCATCAAGAATCATTGTTTTAAAATTACAAGTTCGAGGAATCCATATTCGTCCTAAACGAACTTTAATTCCTTTATCATTTTCTTCAAAATATTGAACTTGACCAATAATTCTTTCACGACTCCAATTTTCTTCCTTCAGTGCCTCCACTTGTGCAGCTTTAATTTGATCAAACAAGTCGGAATTTACAATCAGTTTATACGACTTTACTTTAATTGGAGCGTAATTCTCCTTCCGGCTTAAAGCATCAGCTACAACATTAGCTTTACCTGGACGATAATGTATTTCACAGTCATAATCCTTGACCAATTCTAACCATCTTCGTTGCCTCATATTCAATTCCTTCTGGTCAAAGAAATATTTCAGACTTTTATGATCAGTATAGATAGTGCACTTCGTTCCATACAAGTAATGCCTCCAGATCTTTAACGCAAATACGACCGCTGCCAGTTCAAGATCATGGGTTGGGTAATTTGATTCATGTGACTTCAATTATTATGAAGCATAAGCTAATACCTTTCCTCTTTGCATAAACACACAACCCAACCCAACATGTGAGGCATCAGAATAAACTACGAAATCTTCTGTTCCTTCCGGTAGTGCCAGAACAGGAGTTTAGTTAACTTCTCTTTCAAAAGTTGGAACGCCTTTTCTTGTTCTGGATTCCATTCAAATTTGAAATTCTTTCAAGTTAGCTTTGTCAACGGGGAAGCTATCTTCGAGAAATCCTGAATAAAACGCAGATAATAACCGGCTAAACCCAGAAAACTTCTGATTTCAGTTGGAGTCTTAGGAGGTGACCATTTCATAATAGTCTCTATTTTGGTGATTTTGGAGGGATCCACCAAAATACCCTCCGCATTCACCACATGACCTAAGAATTAGACTTCTCGAAGCCAGAATGCACATTTAGAAAATTTTGCATATAACTTTTCTTTTCTTAGCACACTGAGAACCTCACGAAGATGTTGAGCGTGATCTTCTTCGGTTCGAGAATAAATAAGAATATCATCGATAAAAACGATGTCAGAACGATCAAGCATAGGTTTACATGCTCGATTAATAAGGTCCATGAAAACCGCCGGAGCATTTGTTAAACCAAATGGCATCACAACGAATTCATAGTGCCCATAACGAGTACGAAAAGTTGTCTTAGGTACATCTTCTTCTCGTACCTTAACTTGATGATAACCTGACCTCAAATCGATCTTTGAGAACCAGCTAGCGCCTTGTAGTTGGTCAAAAAGATCATCAATTCTAGGCAAAGGGTACCTATTCTTGATGGTCAGCTTATTTAATTCTTGATAATCAATGCACATCCGCATGCTACCGTCCTTCTTTTTAACAAACAATATAGGCACGCCCTAAGGTGAAACACTTGGGCGAATAAAACCTTTATCTAACAAATCTTGAAGTTGAGACATCAATTCCTTCATCTCGTTTGGTGCTAGTCGATATGGCGATTTAGCCACAGGTTTAGCTCCAGGAACTAAATCGATTTTGAATTCGATTTCCCTTGTTGGTGGAACACCTGGAAGCTCATAAGGAAAAATGTCTGGAAATTCTTTGTAAGGCCCCGCTCACCGGGCGCCTTACTGTTGGTCATCATCACACGTAAAACATACATTTAATACAGGATTATAAAATACGCAGCGGAATTAATAAAACATGCATTCTCATTTCATCATAAAAGCTTTTACATCATTGTCTTGATTACAAAATACAAGCTTTTCTTTACATTGCTTAACTATACTATGATTGCTGCTGATGCATATTCCACAGCAACCATAGGGTCATACAGTGACCTCTACCGAAATAAAATAAATAAAAGAAAATATATTCTTCTTCCTTGAGAAGATATTAAGTTCAAAAATATATTTTCTTTCATAAGCAAGATTCTTAAATAATCATGTTTATCAGGATTATCAAGAAATCTTGCACTTGCATGCAACATGATGTGTTGCGCGCATTACGGGCCCACAACACATGATGTGGCTGCATAATCAAAAAGTGAATGCCATCCCAAAAGAGCTGAGTAGCCGCCTCGTGCCATCCTCAGCAACACTACCTGCGAACTGGAAAACACATAAAAGTCAGCGTTGCTGAGTGAGTTCTAGTTTTATAATAAAACATACTTTCATTCTCATTAACTGTTCTTCCATACATGTGTTCACACATCATACGTACACGTAGATAAGATTATTATTATTATCTCATCATTTATTTCTTACTTTCATTCGTGTACACTTCATCATTCTCGTTTACTTTCATACATACATACTTCACGTACTTTCGTACGTACTTTAATTTCTTTCTTACATTCATTACTTACGTTCGAACATTCATTACATTCATTCATACTTTCATTACTTCCGTTCGAACATTCATTACATTCGGTGACATGTACAATACCCCACTTTCATCATACATACTACTGGTGCTGGACCTGTGGTGGTTGGCCACGAACGTTGTGCACAAAAGCTGATCCAGTCACCTGGGGTAGATACATACACCACTTATCTTTCACTTTACTACTAACATACGTTAGCCGAGTCTGTTGCAGCGCGCGACTGCTCACCTCAGTGACAATCTTATGATTGCCTGCTAACCGAGTCTGTTGCAACACGAAGTTGCTCACCTTATTATCAATCTTAATGATTGACCCGATGTACATCCTTCGGGGTAGCTAACCCGTACACCGTTGAGCTAACACCTGCCAGGGGTGTGCACCTCCTTCATTTGCTTGCAAGCCTTTCTTACTCTCTTTCATTAATGCATGCATTCATTCATCATGTTCCTTCTTTCATTATCTTTCACTTTACGTTCTTAATACATTCTTTTCTTTCGTTCATTCATTCACGTAAAGTTATTAAAGATAAGACACATACACGTAAGGAACATAAATACTTACATATCATCAGTATTCACCATCTATCATGGCAACATCATACTAACATACATACATCATACATACACTTCTACATTCACTCACACCAGCCCTGTCCGGGTGACTGAACTACCACCAGTCGCATGTCCTCCATGCGACTGGGCTATGCGATTGGGCTATTCATGCGAATGGGTACTCAAACGTGCGATTGAACTTCCTTCCGTACGAATAGACACTCTGCGACTGGGTTATATGCGACTAACTCTTAACCGTGCGACTGAACTACTCTGCGATTGAGCTTATGCGACCGAACCCTCAGTCGCATCACCTATCGTGCGATTGAGGCTCAATCGGACGTCTGAGC
Organism: Flaveria linearis; assembly: GCA_024085815.1. Classification (NCBI taxonomy): domain Eukaryota; kingdom Viridiplantae; phylum Streptophyta; class Magnoliopsida; order Asterales; family Asteraceae; genus Flaveria; species Flaveria linearis. Next base: position 45,588 of record JABSNV010000841.1, read on the forward strand.
CTCAGTCGGGCGATTGGACATCAACTAACACTCATTCGGCCGAATGGCCCTTCAGTCGCATAACCCTAACTGGGCAGCGACTGGAGTTCTTCATGAACAGCAGTCGCGAACTCCCGCACCCAAACCCGTCTTAAACCCATTTTTAGCCCAAATCGACCCTCCCTAGCCTAAAGGATTCATACTAGGACATCATACAAGCATATACAAATCCTACTTCATACCATAAACACTTTACTCAAGATTTACCCAAATGGGTCAAACTTACACTATTTCAAAAATAGGGTTTATATGTAAATCCAGCCCCAAAATCATTAGAAACTTGTAAATGAGGGGTTCTAGTGTTGGATTCTATATGCCCAAGATACATAGATTATTGATGTGGTTAGTACGTCATGATCCAAGTCAGGTCATACCCAATAACAAGCTTAGCAAACACCAAACAATATTTAATTGATGATATGATCATGCAATTAAATATTTACACCAATTTAGAAAATGGGTTTTCTAAATAAGTTGCATGTGAGAAAGAACAACTTATGAGGATATTTTGTCCATGGATATTATTTATTATGTTGTTTAATTTAGTTAAATAACATCACAAATAATAAAAGTGTGTGCATATAATTAAAAGGTTAATTATGTATATCTATTTTAAACATTTGTTTAAACATAGAATAAGTGGGTGTTGTAAAAATGGGGGAAACCCATTTTAATCAAGATTTTCGGCCACCCAAGGGGCCATTATGGTCCATTGCTATTGTCTTGATTATAACACTCTCTTTATTGCAAGAGACCAGCTATCTAACTCTCTCTCACACACATACACATGCAAAGACCAAAAGAGAAATGGTTCTCTCATTCTTTTGAAGAAAACCACGGCTGGAGGAAGATTTCCAGCAGCATTTTGGTCGATTTTGGTGTACAAAAACCTAGCAAAAGGGTGTTGCTAAGAGGGCTTGTGGGTATGAGCACTTGAGGACATCTCCTTTGGTGTTTTGGCCATTCAAGAGCAGCAATTTCTTCACCTCAACCACGTTTTTAGCAGCTCTAAAAGAAGGGTTTTCATTCACACTTTCAGCAGCCTTTGGAAGGTAGATTGTTGATGTTGTTTGGTTGTTTACTTCTTTTGATAGCTAGTTCATACACATATGAATGATCCTTATGATTTGGGTTTGTTGAAACGATGAAATGAACTTTATATTTCAGATTATAAAACATGAAATTAAGAGTTTAATCCGCTGCGTTTTTTCTTGTTTAAATGGTTAAACAACATTGTTAATGGCCAACAAACCCAACATTGGCATCTAGAGCCGGATATGTGGATAAATAGCTTCATTTGTCCTAGTAAAATTGGTTTTATAGGACTTAAACAACCTAATAGGGGCTGTTTTGTGATGAAATGATGATACCCCAACCTTTCAAGGTAATATCTTGCATGCTTAGATTAAATCTTGAATGGAATGATGTCAAATTGGTTGATTGTGTTTTGTTTGGACAAAAGACCCTAAATTCTTAGTTTGTGTTGGCTGAAAACTTAGGGTCAAATGGGGTTCATTTAGTTCTTGAAATGATGTATATGGATACATGTTTTAGTGCATAACATAGCCTTGACCATGTATGTTTTGGATTTGGTTGATTATGGAATTGTCATGTTGGTTGTATTCTTTCTATTTGGGTTGTAATAATTCCTTTTGGTGTTTCTATTTGGGTTGTAATTTGTTTATTCATTTGGCAATGTAATAAATAGATTAGAAGTATTTTTCTTTTACTAGAAAATATGTATTAGGATATATATTTTGTAAAAGAAGATGCTCGGGAAGGAAGCACAAAAGGAAGACACAAAGGATGAACTTGAAGCATTTGGATGCAAGTTCAAGTGGGAGTCTTTGGAGACCTCATCATTTGTATTGTGTTCAACCCTTAGGAAAGACCTTATGACAATACTTGTGATGGCAAACAAGTGTAGTCAACTTAGTGGCTATAGTTATGCACATATGTTTGTATGATTGTGCTTGTTTGGTTGTTTGTTGTATGATTGTTATTTGATATTTGGATATGCATAACAAACTAATTAACAAACTTAACAAGCTGAATTTTATGATTCTTAATCATTAAGTGATTAATAAGAGGTTATTAAAAGGATTAATGATTTAATAAAAGAGGTTTTATTAAAAATGAACCATAGGATACCTTGTATTTGAAAGCATGCAAATACAAGGTAAATAGAGTTTTCAAACTAGAATCAATGAAAACTAAAAATCCCTTTTCAAACAAGTTTAACACCGTCCTTTTGCACAACACTTAAGTCATTTGGAAACTCTTAATGGGATAAAGGTCACCTAACCATTTTGAGGGAACTTATGACTTAAGGTGGGAATACCACATTGGTGGGATAAAGGTCACCTAACCACTTGTGTTGGTAAACTCACATGTGTGTGCAAGTAGGGTAACTTGATTTGCAAACCATGTTGAATGGATCACCTAAAATATGGTTTCCAAATGGTGTTGATGGGATTAACATGCCGACTTTGCATATGATGTTTAAAGTCGATCCCATACCGCTAGAAGTTGCAAAAGGTTGCAATTGTCAAACGTTGACTACCTTGTTAATTTGAATAATGGGATAAGGTCACCTAACCATTATTTGAATGTAACGTTGGATTCTAGATTTTAATTATTAATTGTCTATAAGACGTAAAGGGTATTAATAATTAAAATGAATTTTTTTTGAAATACTAAAGAGAACTTTGTAAAATTTGTAGAATGGCCGAAAACAATAATGCTACCACCCCGACCGTCCATACCCTATCACTGAGATCTATCCTAGAGAGGGATCGTCTGAACCATAACAACCGTATGGACTAGTCTTGAAACTTGAGAATTGTTCTCAAGCAAGAGAACAAGCAAATGTCCTTGACGATCCTATTCCTAACCAACCCGACCCCGACGATGTTGAGGCCGCCTCGAGAGGCTTAGCCGTCCTATCTCAATGGAGTTGGCCAAGGATTTGATCCTTAATGGCCTAACTAAAAGTTTGAGACATTCATAATGAATTACAATATGAACGCATAGGACAAGAGCATTGGTCAGTTTCACGCAATGCTCATAACAGCTAAGGCAAGGATAGGTAGAAAGGTTCTACCTATTCTCTAGATCAATAAGGGAGGCAATGGAAAGGCCATTCCCGATCCCAAGGCAAATGTTACCAAAGGAGAAGGGCACATCAAAGGCAATGGGTAAGGGTAGATCAAAGCGGAACCTCCAAAACCTAAGCTTATGAAGCTTAAGGTAACTGAAAAACGATCCATGCTTTGAGTATGGTGAGATAGGTCATTTGAAAGGGAATCATCCAACCTATCTTAATGAGTTGAGAAATAAAAGGGATGCTGGGCAAACCTTAAGCATAATTTTCATAATCCATATCGACTTAAATGTTATTTCCTCAAAGCACATGGGTAATTGGATACCGCATGTGGAACTCACTTTTGCAATCTGTTGCAAGGGTTCAAAAGAAATAAGCATTTTAAGAAAGGAGACTATGTTTTGAAACTTTCAAAAGGTTTGGAAGTTGTTCTTCAAAACATGTTATATGCTCCTAGTTTGACTAGGAACATGATTTAAGTTCCCTTTAAAACGATATGGTTATGATTTAAAGTTAGTAAATGATGGTATTTATATTTATATGGATGATGTATATTATTTCAAGGCTATGCCTTCTAATGATGTTGATGAATTGGTTCATGATGATTCGTCCTATAATAACACATTATAACTATCATGCACCAAGAGACTTAAAATGGTTTAAGTGACTCTTATTCTTGTCATTGTCATCTTGGTTACATAAACAAGAATCGGATTTAAACACTTTAAAAGAATGGTCTTTTGAAAACAAATGAAAATTGTTCATTTGATAAATATGAATCTTCTTTACAAGGTAAGATGACCAACACGCCCTTTAGTGGTACTAATGAGAGGGCAAAAGACTTATTAGGAGTCATACATTTGGATGTATGTGGTCCTTTTAAGACAATGACAAGGTATGGTGAAACTTACTTCATTACCTTAACCGACGATTATAGTCGCTATGGTTATGTGTACTTGATGGCACATAAACATGAAGAATTTGAAATGTTCAAGAACTTCAAGAATGAAGTAGAAAATCAACTCGATAGAACTACCAAAGTTCTCCGTTTAGATAGAGAAGGTGAATACCTAAGTGAGACTTTTAGGGATCATCTAGGAAGTTGTAAGATTGTCTCACAACCTACTCCTCACAGAACACCATAACATAATGGTGTGTCTGAAAGGAGATCGAACCCTATTGGATATGGTTCGACCTATGATGGCTATAAGCTCACTACCTCTATAATTTTGGGGTTTCGCACTACTCTCCGCGGCTCATATTTTAAACCAAGAAAGTGGATTGGACGCCTTTTGAAATATGAAATGGAATAGTTCCATCGCTATCATATTTAAAATCATGGGTCATGAAGCTTATGTTAAGCTTAACACCCAAACCAACTGAAAGTCGAATCACTAAGTGTATATTTGTTGGATATCCAAAAGGACTGTATAGGATACTACTTCTTTGATCCAAAAGAGCAAAAGGTATTTATTGCTCAAGGGGCAGAGTTCTTGGAAGCTAAGTTCCTTATGGAAGGAATGACGCATAGAACAGTGGAATTTGATGAGGATCAAGATCCACAAGCCGATACACGTTTGGTTGACACTAGCAATCAATAGGAGGTTGTTGATCATGAACAAGAGGTTGATCAATACACACAAAACGTTCATAGATCTGGTAGAGTTAGCATTCCACATGAAAGATATGGATTTTTCATAGATGGATGCTACGTAGTTGACTCCGATGAGCCAACCACATACCATGATGCAATGTCCAATTCGGATTATGACAAGTGGCTAGGAGCCATGAATGTAGAGATGCAATCCATGTAAGACAACCAAGTTTGGGAATTGGTTGACTCTTCACTTAACTCCAAACTGGTTGGATGCAAGTGGGTTTTCAAGAAGAAAACTGATATGCATGGAAACTTGGATACTTACAAGGCAAGACTTGTAGCAAAAGGTTTCACTCTAAGTCAAGGGTTGATTATGATGAAACCTTCACGCCTGTGGCAATGCTAAAGTCTATCAGGATATTGTTTGCCATTACTACTCATTATGATTATGAGATTTGGCAAATGGATGTCAAAACAGCTTTTCTTAATGGACATCTCGAAGAGACTGTCCATATGGTTCAGCCTGAAGGTTTTGTCGATCCAAATCATCCTGATAAAGTATGCAAGTTAAAGGGATCAGTCTATGGATTGAGACAAGCATAGAGAAGTTGGAATCAACGTTTTTGATGAAGGGATCAAGAAATTTGGTTTCATCAAGAACGCTGACAAGACTTGTGTGCATAAAAAGGCTAGTGGGAGTATAATAACGTTCTTAGTATTGTATGTTGATGACATACTACTATTTGGAAATGATTTTCCAACCATGGAAGGTGTTAAAACCTGGCTTGGAAATTGTTTTTTTTTTCAAAAGGGATCTCCGTGAAGCCGTCTATATTTTGGAAATAAAGATCTATAGGGATAGATCGAGGCGGTTGATAGGGTTAAACCAAAGTGCATACATTGATAAAATCTTGAAAAGGTTCAAGATGGAAAACTCTAAGAAAGGTATAGTACCTATTCAAAGAGGGACAATATTAAGTGCATCTCAATGTCCAAGCTCAAAGGATGAGCAACATCGTATGAAGGACATCCCATATGCGTCTGCTATAGGATCCATCATGTATGTGATAATATGCACTAGACTGGACGTGTCATGCGCGTTAAGCATGACAAGTAGATATCAGCAGAATCCAAGTAACAGCCATTGGATGGCTGTTGAAAGTATATTGGAATACCTTAGGAGGACTAAGGATATGTTTCTAATATACGGATCTGATGAAGAGAAACTAGTTGTAAAGGGTTACACGAATGCTAGTTTCCAAACTGATTGAGATGATCCTCGATCACAATCGGGGTACGTCTTCATTATGAATAGGGTAGCATTGTCCACTACAGAATTCGAATACATAGCCGCCTCATTAGCAGCTTTGGAAGCTGCATGGATAAAAAGGTTTATCACCAATCTAAGGATGGTCTCTACCATTCAAGACTCCTTAGAAATCTTTGTGATGACGAGGGTGCGATTGTTCAAATCAAGGAACCCCGTGCACATCAAAAGATTAGGCACAATGAGCGGAGATTCAACTACATAAGGGATGAAGTTGAAAAAGGGAAATACATGTATTCGCAAAGTTCACTTTGATCAAAACATTGCGGATCCACTCACGAAGCTCCTTGAAAGGGCAAAGCATGAAAGTCATACTTGTGCCTTAGGACTTCGATATTCTAGTGATTGGAATTGATCTGTTTAGTATTAATATTATTAATATGGAACAATTGTAATACTTAACTTATCTATGTATTTACAATATTTTAAGTGATGTTCCTTTTAGCATGTTTACATCCATGAATAATTTTATTATTCTAAATGTCCGTAGTCCGTCATATTTGTGGGAACAAATATGAATGTAAGACTATTATGAACTTAGATTGGTGGATATTCATAAGGCATGAATATAGAGCAATTGGTTGCTGCCAAGGTTTATAGATATTCGTGGGATACGAATATTGGACTGACCCGCATCTCAAATCTTACTACATGGAATCTTATTGATTGATCATAAGTAAATTTGAGTAAAGGCTAATATCATTTGGTATCCTCCGACCTGAGATACATATTGGGTTTTGATATTCACCAAGTTTTATACCTTGAGCTAGTTCTTCACTGATATGAAATAATTGTCAGTACATAAGGCTATGTTCAGGTATGACATAAGGTGATTGTGAGAAACGTATGTGGTCAAGATGGGATTTGTTCCTCTTATTCGTTGAGAGTATGATGTCTAAGGCCTGATTAAGTTAAATCAACAAGGAATGATCATTCTGTGTCCTTGGATTTAACATGACATCTGTAACAAAAGGATAAATGATTGATTCACCTAAATCATTTCAAGTTGGATACTTGAAGGGGATGATGTTATTGAATGGCTTCTAAGTCATGCGTATTAAGGGTAGTAAACCGTTGTTAGGCGGTATTTACTGCTTGCATCAATCTTCTATGAATCTTGTGCAAGTGGGAGATTGTTGGATTCTATATGCCCAAGATACATAGATTATTGATGTGGTTAGTACGTCATGATCCAAGTCGGGTCATACCCAATAACAAGCTTAGCAAACACCAAACAATATTTAATTGATGATATGATCATGCAATTAAATATTTACACCAATTTAGAAAATGGGTTTTCTAAATAAGTTGCATGTGAGAAAGAACAACTTATGAGGATATTTTGTCCATGGATATTATTTATTATGTTGTTTAATTTAGTTAAATAACATCACAAATAATAAAAGTGTGTGCATATAATTAAAAGGTTAATTATGTATATCTATTTTAAACATTTGTTTAAACATAGAATAAGTGGGTGTTGTAAAAATGGGGGGAAACCCATTTTAATCAAGATTTTCGGCCACCCAAGGGGCCATTATGGTCCATTGCTATTGTCTTGATTATAACACTCTCTTTATTGCAAGAGACCAGCTATCTAACTCTCTCTCACACACATACACATGCAAAGACCAAAAGAGAAATGGTTCTCTCATTCTTTTGAAGAAAACCACGGCTGGAGGAAGATTTCCAGCAGCATTTTGGTCGATTTTGGTGTACAAAAACCTAGCAAAAGGGTGTTGCTAAGAGGGCTTGTGGGTATGAGCACTTGAGGACATCTCCTTTGGTGTTTTGGCCATTCAAGAGCAGCAATTTCTTCACCTCAACCACGTTTTTAGCAGCTCTAAAAGAAGGGTTTTCATTCACACTTTCAGCAGCCTTTGGAAGGTAGATTGTTGATGTTGTTTGGTTGTTTACTTCTTTTGATAGCTAGTTCATACACATATGAATGATCCTTATGATTTAGGTTTGTTGAAACAATGAAATGAACTTTATATTTCAGATTATAAAACATGAAATTAAGAGTTTAATCCGCTGCGTTTTTTTCTTGTTTAAATGGTTAAACAACATTGTTAATGGCCAACAAACCCAACATCTAGAACTCACCTTAACAGGTAGAAGTTGATGAGCTTCGATTTGGCTAGCTTCACGATCGATCTTGAACTCGGGCAGCACTTTCCCTCTTTTCTTTCTGTTCTCTTTCGCTCCCCTGCTCTCTTCCCGACTGAAAATGGGGAGGAGAATGGAGCTACCCCCTTTTTATACCCACATCTCAGTCGCATCTGGTCCAGAGGCGACTGGACCTTCAGTCGCATCAACACTATGCGATTGGACCCCAATCGCACATGTTCCAGGCGGCTCATACTCCATTCGGGCGGTTGAACTCCAATCGTGCGGTTGAGCTTCAATCGGCCGAATAGCCATGCGGTTGACCTCCAGTCGCATAAATCACAGGCGACTGAGGCTCAGTCGCATAGCCTACCAAAAAGTCAAACTTCCGGGTGTTACAAGTCCACCCCCTTATTTTAGGTTTCGTCCCCGAAACCTGTCATTCCTCGAACAATCGTGGGTAATGCTGCCTCATTTCTTCTTCGGTTTCCGACGTCGACTCGGATCCCTTCCTGTGCCGCCACTGTACACGCACAAGAGGAACCACTTTATTTCTCAACCTTTTCTCTTTGCGATCTATGATCGCCACTGGTTGCTCTACATAATTGAGCTTTTCGTCTACCTCGATATCATCCAGTGGAACGACCATGTCTTCGTCCGCCAAACACTTCCTCAGATGGGACACGTGGAAAGTCGGGTGGATTCCACTTAGTTCATCTGGCAAATCTAATTTATAGGCCACCTCTCCTACTCGAGCGATGATTCGGAAAGGGCCTATATATCGCGGACTCAACTTACCTCGCTTCCGGAATCGAATGATTCCTTTCCAAGGTGAGACCTTCAACATAACACGATCTCCCACCTGGAACTCAATCGGCCTGCGTCGTTTGTCGGCATACGACTTCTGTCGGTCTTTGGCCGCCTTCATATAGGTTTTAATTCTTTCGAGCTTCTCAGTCATAGCCTCTACCACTTCGACTCTTCCCAATTCTTTCTGACCAATATCACCCCAACAGACGGGTGTCCTGCATCTCCTACCGTATAGCATCTCATAGGGTGGCATGCCGATACTGGCATGATAACTGTTGTTGTATGAGAACTCAGCTAACGGTAGATGGTCATCCCAACTTCCACCGAAGTCAATAACACACGCCCGAAGCATATCTTCCAAGGTCTGAATGGTCCTTTCCGACTGACCATCAGTTTGAGGATGATAAGACGTGCTAATATGCAATCTCGTCCCCATAGCATCGTGGAATTTCTTCCAAAATTTGGATGTAAACCGGGTGTCGCGATCAGACACAATCGACACCGGTACACCGTGACGAGTCACAATCTCTTTGATGAAAAGATCGGCCAACTTCTCGGACGAATATGTCTCCCGCATCGGTAAGAAGTGAGCACTCTTCGTCAATCGATCCACAATCACCCAGATCGTATCATACCCTTTCGGGGTACGTGGCAGCTTTGTGATAAAATCCATGGTGATGTGTTCCCACTTCCATTCCGGTATGTCCAACGGTTGGATCTTTCCATACGGCTTCTGGTGCTCCGCCTTCACTTGCAAACACGTGAGGCATTTACTCACATACTCCACCACATCGCGTTTCATACCCGGCCACCAATAATCTTTCTTCATATCTTGGTACATTTTGGTGGCACCAGGGTGAATGGAGTATCGGGACTTATGAGCTTCATCCAAAATCTTCATTCGTAGATCCCCAAGACGAGGAATCCACATACGTCCAAACCGAGTTCTAACACCCGTTGCGTTCTCACCCAACTCCACGACCAGACCTCTCATGCGTTCAGAGTTAAGATGTTCGTCTTTCAAAGCCTCATCTTGGAACTCTTTGACCTGGTTCATCACGTCAGAGGTCATGATTAGCTGGTACGCCTTCACTCGAATTGGCTCGGGCCTCTTTTTTCGGCTCAGGGCATCCGCCACCACGTTGGCTTTGCCCGGATGGTAATGGATCTCACAATCATAGTCCTTTATAAGCTCCAACCATCGCCGTTGCCTCATATTCAGATCTTTTTGCTCGAAGAAGTACTTCAAGCTTTTGTGGTCTGTGAAGATGGTGCACTTCGTCCCGTACAAATAGTGCCGCCAGATCTTCAACGCGAAAACCACAGCTGCGAGCTCCAAGTCATGAGTAGGGTAATTAACCTCATGAACTTTCAGCTGTCGGGATGCATAGGCTATCACCTTTCCCCTCTGCATTAATACACACCCCAACCCCGAGTAGGAAGCATCGGAATAAACTACTAAATCTTCGCTCCCATCGGGTAGTGCCAATACTGGAGCTTGGGTCAATCTCGTCTTCAGTTCTTCAAACGCCTTCTCTTGGGCTTGACCCCATACAAATTTCACATCCTTCCGGGTCAACTTTGTCAGTGGAGAAGCAATTTTGGAAAAGTCTTGGATGAACCTTCGGTAGTAACCCGCCAAACCCAAGAAACTACGGATCTCGGACGGCGTCTTCGGAGATTTCCATTGCATAACTGCTTCCACTTTCGCCGGATCGACCATAATCCCGTCCGGATTTACCACATGACCCAAGAATTGAACTTCACGCAACCAGAATGCGCACTTGGAGAATTTAGCATACAACTTCTCCCTTCTCAACGTCTCCAGAACTTCGCGAATGTGACCGGCATGCTCAGTCTCACTCTTTGAATAAATCAAGATATCATCAATGAATACAATCACTGATTTATCCAACATCGGCCGGCACACCCTATTCATCAGGTCCATAAAAGCAGCTGGCGCGTTGGTCAGACCAAATGACATAACGAGGAATTCATAATGACCGTAGCACGTACGAAAAGCTGTTTTAGGGATATCCTGCTCCTTCACCTTCAGTTGATGGTAGCCTGATCGAAGATCTATACGTGAAAACCAACTAGCACCCTGAAGTTGATCAAACAAGTCGTCGATCCTCGGCAAGGGGTATCTGTTCTTTACTGTCAGCTTATTCAGCTCGCGGTAGTCGATGCACATCCTCATACTACCGTCCTTCTTCTTTACAAACAGGACCGGAGCACCCCAAGGTGAGATACTCGGTCGAATAAACCCCTTATCCAACAGCTCTTGTAACTGCTCCATCAACTCTTTCATCTCCGTCGGGGCCAATCGGTATGGTGCCTTGGCAACAGGTTGGGCGCCTGGTACTAAATCAATTTGGAACTCAATCTCTCTGTCAGGTGGCAATCCGATAAGTCTTCCGGGAACACGTCTGGGAACTCACACACAACCGGAACATCAGACAGTTGTGGTGCTGGCTTCTCTACATCTTTCACATAACATAAATAGGCGTTACATCCACGCCTCATACATTTCCCCGCCACTGCCATTGAGATCACCTTCGGAATCGTAGTAACCCGATCCCCATAAACTGTCACTGGACTACCGTCAGGCGCTGTCAAACTGATCATCTTCTTGCGACATACAATGCTTGCCTCAAAATCCGCCAACCAATCCATTCCGAGCACCAAATCGAAGCCACCCAACGTCATCGCAAACGGTCTAACTGGAAATTTGTGACCCTCCAGTTCTACATCGCAACCCTCAATTACCTCAGAAATCCTGGTGGTTTTACCTATAGAAGTCTCTACATCAAACGGTACGTCCACACGTCTACTACTAACGGGCAATTTGGCACAAAAAGCAGCAGAAATAAAACTCCTACTGGCACCCGAATCAAATAACACAGAGGCTAAAGTTTGGTTCACCAGAAACGTACCGGACACTACATCGGGGTCCGTCCTCGCCTCTTCCTGCGTCATCGTGAATGCTCTGGCGCTCGCTTTCGACCCTTCACCCCCTGTCTTCTTCACGCCGGAACCCTCAGATCTCGGCTTCTTGCAGTCTTTATTCATATGACCACTTTCCCCACAGTTATAGCACCTCATCGCTTTACACTCTTTGGCCATATGACCGGGCTTTCCACACTTGAAACATACATTCAGCCCCCATCTGCACTCACCACCGTGCTCTCGCCCACACTTCCCACACTTTCTCGACCCTGCACTTGTCACGACCACACAACGATCATCAACCCGTGCCTTCTTACTACTTGTCGAAGTATCACCCCGACCAAACCTCTTTCCCTGCCACTTCCTCTCATCACTTCCCTTCTTACTGCCCTCAGATTTCACCATCACAGCCCGTTCATCGTACAACCTCCCAGCTAAATCCACCGCCGACCTGAAAGTACTTGGTCGGGCGGAAATCAAATGCCAGCGAATTTCGGCTGGCAACCCCTGAATATACCGGTTAATCTTGCGAGACACCGGCGTCACTTGCTCTGGCACCAACCGTGCCATGTCGTTGAACTTGGTGGTGTATTGTTGGTGGGTCATCGTTCCCGCCTCCAACTGCAGGAACTCTCTCTCAACTCTGTCCATTTCTCGACGAGGACTAAACTCCTCGATCACCATTCTCTTCAACTCGGACCACTTCATTTTCCCAATGGCCCTGCTACCCTCGGCCTGAACAATATTGTCCCACCAGCACAATGCCGTCCCGTAAACGAGTGGGTAGCAAACTTTACCTTCTTATCCTCCTGGCAGTCACTGATATCAAGGACCGCCTCCATCTCCTCACCCATTGGTGAGCATCAGCAGCCGTACCCGAACCATCAAAAGTCGGAGGCTTGCACCTCATAAATTTCCCGTAATCACAACCCCGGGCTGTCCCCTTACCTGTTCTTCCTCTTCCTCTTCGTCATCGAACGATACCGTTTCTGCCTCTGTCTGTTGTTGTCTACCGGAGGACCGTTTCCTCCCTCGTCTATCATCCTCGCGTACTGCCTTTATCACTTCGGTCATTACAGACGGTAAGATCGTCTGCATAGCCTGGTTCACTTCCTCAATCACTGCCTCTTTTACCGAGGCTCGCAACTTGGCGCTTTCGTCCGTCTCTTCCTGATGATGAATCTCGTTCTCCTCACGAACTACTTTCTCTTTCCTAGATCTTCCTCGCGTGATACGCGGCTCATCACCACGTTCACCATCACGGGAAGCATCAGATGATCTATCACCGACCATCTTCTATCACACAAAAGATTAAAACACCAACACGGTCATTCAAGGAAATAGCTCAGTTTATGTTAAGTATAGTAAGTCCCTAATTACAGTGGCCAGTTATGATTAGCCACTTACTCTACTCTTCGTACCCCGAGCATCACCTATCCTGACTACATTAGTATCTCAGTCTAACAGTACACATAACTGACATCACATGCGCACATAATAACCAGTTAATCTTTAGGAAAATACCTGATGGTACGCGACTACTCAGATGGCATTCTCATTCTCTCTGTCCCATTCTCAGTTTAAGTTTAGGTTTATTATAAAATTTACCCATTTTACTTAAACTTCTGCTCTGATACCAACTTGTAAGGCCCCGCTCACCGGGCGCCTTACTGTTGGTCATCATCACACGTAAAACATACATTTAATACAGGATTATAAAATACGCAGCGGAATTAATAAAACATGCATTCTCATTTCATCATAAAAGCTTTTACATCATTGTCTTGATTACAAAATACAAGCTTTTCTTTACATTGCTTAACTATACTATGATTGCTGCTGATGCATATTCCACAGCAACCATAGGGTCATACAGTGACCTCTACCGAAATAAAATAAATAAAAGAAAATATATTCTTCTTCCTTGAGAAGATATTAAGTTCAAAAATATATTTTCTTTCATAAGCAAGATTCTTAAATAATCATGTTTATCAGGATTATCAAGAAATCTTGCACTTGCATGCAACATGATGTGTTGCGCGCATTACGGGCCCACAACACATGATGTGGCTGCATAATCAAAAAGTGAATGCCATCCCAAAAGAGCTGAGTAGCCGCCTCGTGCCATCCTCAGCAACACTACTGCGAACTGGAAAACACATAAAAGTCAGCGTTGCTGAGTGAGTTCTAGTTTTATAATAAAACATACTTTCATTCTCATTAACTGTTCTTCCATACATGTGTTCACACATCATACGTACACGTAGATAAGATTATTATTATTATCTCATCATTTATTTCTTACTTTCATTCGTGTACACTTCATCATTCTCGTTTACTTTCATACATACATACTTCACGTACTTTCGTACGTACTTTAATTTCTTTCTTACATTCATTACTTACGTTCGAACATTCATTACATTCATTCATACTTTCATTACTTCCGTTCGAACATTCATTACATTCGGTGACATGTACAATACCCCACTTTCATCATACATACTACTGGTGCTGGACCTGTGGTGGTTGGCCACGAACGTTGTGCACAAAAGCTGATCCAGTCACCTGGGGTAGATACATACACCACTTATCTTTCACTTTACTACTAACATACGTTAGCCGAGTCTGTTGCAGCGCGCGACTGCTCACCTCAGTGACAATCTTATGATTGCCTGCTAACCGAGTCTGTTGCAACACGAAGTTGCTCACCTTATTATCAATCTTAATGATTGACCCGATGTACATCCTTCGGGTAGCTAACCCGTACACCGTTGAGCTAACACCTGCCAGGGGTGTGCACCTCCTTCATTTGCTTGCAAGCCTTTCTTACTCTCTTTCATTAATGCATGCATTCATTCATCATGTTCCTTCTTTCATTATCTTTCACTTTACGTTCTTAATACATTCTTTTCTTTCGTTCATTCATTCACGTAAAGTTATTAAAGATAAGACACATACACGTAAGGAACATAAATACTTACATATCATCAGTATTCACCATCTATCATGGCAACATCATACTAACATACATACATCATACATACACTTCTACATTCACTCACATCAGCCCTGTCCAGGCGACTGAACTACCACCAGTCGCATGTCCTCCATGCGACTGGGCTATGCGATTGGGCTATTCATGCGAATGGGTACTCAAACGTGCGATTGAACTTCCTTCCGTACGACTAGACACTCTGCGACTGGGTTATATGCGACTAACTCTTAACCGTGCGACTGAACTACTCTGCGATTGAGCTTATGCGACCGAAACCCTCAGTCGTATCACCTATCGTGCGATTGAGGCTCAATCGGACGTCTGAGCCTCAGTCGGGCGATTGGACATCAACTAACACTCATTCGGCCGAATGGCCCTTCAGTCGCATAACCCTAACTGGGCAGCGACTGGAGTTCTTCATGAACAGCAGTCGCGAACTCCCGCACCCAAACCCGTCTTAAACCCATTTTTAGCCCAAATCGACCCTCCCTAGCCTCAAGGATTCATACTAGGACATCATACAAGCATATACAAATCCTACTTCATACCATAAACACTTACTCAAGATTTACCCAAATGGGTCAAACTTACACTATTTCAAAAATAGGGTTTATACGTGAATCCAGCCCCAAAATCGTTAGAAAACTTGTAAATGAGGGGTTCTAGAACTCACCTTAACAGGTAGAAGTTGATGAGCTTCGATTTGGCTAGCTTCACGATCGATCTTGAACTCGGGCAGCACTTTCCCTCTTTTCTTTCTGTTCTCTTTCGCTCCCCTGCTCTCTTCCCGACTGAAAATGGGGAGGAGAATGGAGCTACCCCCTTTTTATACCCACATCTCAGTCGCATCTGGTCCAGAGGCGACTGAACCTTCAGTCGCATCAACACTATGCGATTGGACCCTAATCGCACATGTTCCAGGCGGCTCATACTCCATTCGGGCGGTTGAACTCCAATCGTGCGGTTGAGCTTCAATCGGCCGAATAGCCATGCGGTTGACCTCCAGTCGCATAAATCACAGGCGACTGAGGCTCAGTCGCATAGCCTACCAAAAAGTCAAACTTCCGGGTGTTACATTCTTTAACTACAGGGACTTCATCAAGTTTCTTCTATTTCATTTCTTTATCAGCCACGTAGGCTAGAAACGCTTGATGTCCATGTCGTATATAATTCTTGCTTTCGCCATTGAGCATACGATAATGTTGCTCTTTCTTTCTCCATAGATACAGATTTGTTCTCCCATTGGCGACATAAATTGAACAATCTTTCGATTGCAGAGTATCGACGCGTGGTGCTGGGATAACCAATCCATCCTAATAATTACATCAAATTCCCTTAACTCTATTGGAATTAAGTCGATATCGTATTCCTCTCCTTGAATATTTACTTTACAGTTTCGACATATTTCAGATACGACGAAACTTTTATCACTAACAATGTCGACTTCTAACACATTTACTAGCTTACTTCTAACAAAAGAACTATGGCAAGCAAACTTTATAGATACAAATGATCTACTGCCCCAGAATCAAATAAAACATATGCAGGATGGAAGTTGACTGGAAAGGTACCTGTGACGACATCAGGTTCAACCTTTGCTTCTTCAGCAGTAATTTGAAAAGCCCTACCTCACGGTTTTGGAGCTTCTAACTGTTTCATATTCTCTAAGGCCCTCGATCCTTCTGCAGTCTTGGCAACCCTTGTTTTCAGCTCTGGACAATCATTCCTCATATGACTCGGCTTATAGCAGTTATAACATAAGTTGACATGGCTGATACACTATGGTGCTGTATGCCCCGGTTTCCCACATTTATAACAGATTGGGTTCTTATAACGACACTCCCCAAGATGCCTCTTTCCACAGAATTGACAGTTACCATACTCTTTGATTGAGCCTGAACTCTTTACAGGCTTTATAATTTTACTTTCTTTGCAGGTACTGCAGGAACCATAACATCAACCTTTCTCTTCCCGTCTCTTTCTTTCTGCCTCTTCAGTTCCATCTCTCGTTCACGAGCCAAATTAAGAAGCTCCTCAAGACTTCCACATTTTGATGGAGAAATAAATTCTCTAATTTCTGTCTTAAGGATAAGATGGAACCGAGTCATCCACATTTCTTCAGAAGTGAAAAGCGAAGGACAAAACTTCGCTTTATCATAGAAAATTCCAAAGATTTCATCCACCGTCTCGTTGCCTTGACTCATTTGAAAAAATTCTTCAGTGATACGATCAATTGCAACACGAGGACTGAAATGTTTTTGGAAGATTGGTTTGAATTCTTCCTAAGACATACTTCTAATTCTTTCTCTCCCTTTCTCCTTCTTCACCATATCCCACCAGTCTTTAGCTCTTTCACAGAACTGGTTCGTTGCGAACATCACTTCATCACACGGGTCGCAATGACACGTATCAAAAATAGTTTCCATGGCTTTTATCCATCTTTGACTCACCAAGGGGTCAATTTCACCTTTAAACTGTAACGGTTTACATGCCATGAAGTCTGTATATGTGCAGTGACGTTTTTCGACTTCAGCTATTGGCGTCGCTCCTATATTATTTGTAGGTTTTTCTACGACCACTTCATTCTTTTCAATTTTCTTCTAGCATAATTCCAATAGAATTTTGCATTTCAGCAAGAAGAAATGGGATATTGGCTTCAAATGCCTTTCCCACCTCGATGGCAATCTGTTTACGAATTTCCTCATGTACAAACGTTGTATTGTTATTAAGACGAGATGAATACACTGATCTTTCTGAAGCATCATCTACATGCTTTTCAGTGTTACAACTGTCTTCACCTTGTATCGCGTTTTCTCCTCTTTCATCCATCATATCTCTCTCTAAACAATTTATTTATTTCATGTTACTCTTTTTTTATTTCTACACTACAAGTACTTATTTAAGGCCTTAATGTTCATAGTTATTGTCAAGACAAACAACTTATCTAAGGCCATAAAATACTATATATGCATTTTTAACATACTACACATACACATATCATTTTATGCATATATATATATTTCCCATCCCCACACTTACTCTTTGATGTTATCAATACAATATGATTATTGAAAACTCACAATGATATGATATATCACTCTCATACTGGTCAGGTATGAAAACAATGTATTATACTCATCACAATTTTCCAACTACCATATGATATCTCAAACATACAAATTTCAGCGAATACAAATTTTTCATATTTTTCATTTTGCACCCATACAAATTCCCCATTTATCTGCTTTCTTGGATCGTTTCTGGACTGAACCCTCTCGTTTTCATATCAGTAGCACTTATGGTTCGAGTCTAAGTATTTCTTTTTATATACTTAAATCTCTCGAACCGTGCTCTGATACCAACTTAAAACACACCAAATTTTTTTTTAAAAACACTTTCACAATTCATATTAGAGTTTAGGTCCCAGTTCACATCAAAATTTATCACTCGGAGTGACATGTCATTTAATACTAAATATGTAACTATTACAAGAAAACATAAACGTTTATAAACTATTAATACAAAATCTATTATATTAAATATTAAACGAGAATAAGGTTCCTTTGTCAGTCCAGTCTCGTCCGTGAAGCTTTAACCATTTATTGGCGCTTTTCCTAAAAATGTTTAAAAATATTTTTATTAGCTTTCGCTAAGTAAGCACACCTTTCTATTTCAAAAACATATTTTCTTTTATTAGGGTTTAACACCCAAATTCTTTTTATTAAAATCCTCATTACTTCTTAGGAATTCAACACCCGAATTCCTTTTGGATTCATTTATAACCCTTGAGGATTAATAACTCCTCTTTTTATATATGTGGAGTTCAACACCCGAACCCCTTGGGATTCCAACACCCGAAATCCTTACATATATTTAACTCCCATTTTTGTATATATGTGGAGCTCAACACCCGAACCCCTTGGGATTTCAACACCCGAAATCCTCACATATATTTTACATACACATCATTTTTTTGAAGTCACTAAAACATATATTTGACCCATACCCCATAATCATTTTCATCATAGTCATGTATGTCAATGAACTCATATCTTATGTATTTAAACATGATTCAACTCATCATATGATAATTAAAACATATAACACGTAATTAAACATGTATTATGAATAAGTTATGAGTCGGTGTACTTACCTCTCGATATTAGAAACTTGAGTACAAATATAACCCGTTAACTGGTATAATCAAAATCTTCTTCAAAATTCACCAAAACTTCTATATTTTCTTGCTCAAATTAATATTTATTTCTAAACTTTTCACTCTTCTATGTGGCTCTTGGTTATTATATATATATGTTTTGTTCAATCTCTTTTCTTCGTATATATGTGTGTGTGTGTGTGTATATATATATATATATATATATATGAAAAAGAGGAAACCGACTTGATAGACTTGCTCATGAAGTTTAGAATAGACTTTTATTATTTTAAATACTTGGATACTTATCTATCAAAGCTTCATGAAGATTTATAAACCAATTTTAAAATGTATATATTTCAAGATATATCGTGGACTATTCCACAACATCAGACGTGCACATTATTATTATTATTATTATTATATTATTATTATTATTATTATTATTATATTATTATTATACAAAATCAACACTCGATTAAATGTGACTTATTTTAATAACAATATGACCCGAAACTTATTTAGGTTTCGTCCACTTATTTAACAATGTTCAAAAAAATATATATTTATATATTTTTCACAAAACAGGATGTTACAGTACCAAAGTAGAAAGTTGGATTCAGAGGTGTGAACATTTCTTTGCCATTGATGAAACGCCGGAAAAGCTGAAGGTCCGGTATGTCGCGGTGCATGTTGAAGGTCGACCTGTTCAGTGGCATAATAACTTTGTAAAGTCAAGAGGTACGTCGGTCACGGACATTCCTTGGAATGAATATATGAGATCCATTCAAGCACGCTTTGCTTCTATCTTGGTAGAAGATGCCATGGGAGCATTGAAAGCTCTCAATCAAAGCGATGATTTGGAGGATTACTGTGACAAATTCGACTTATTACTAAATAAGGTTGATTTACCTGAGGAGTATGTTGTAAGTCTTTTCATAGAAGGTCTCAAACCGGATATCAAATGTTATGTTGGGTTGTTTAAACCTAAGCTGCTCAGAGAGGCCCATTCTTTAGCCAGGTTGTAAAATCAGGCTAATGTAACATTGTCATCCACCAAACAACCTTACAAACCTACTACTAAACCCTTCTATAACCAATCTATTGGTACCACTTCAAATTTACCTTTATTACCTTCACCACCAATCAAAGCTAACCTAATTAATTCCACTAGAACGACAAAGAGGTTGACTAGTAAAGAGTTTGATGAGAAGAGAGCTAAGGGGGGATGTTTTTGGTGTTCTGAAAAGTTTACCCCGGGGCACAAGTGTTCAAATCCTAAACACATGTTCTTGATTGAAGTGATGGATGATATGAAGGAGTATGAACAATATGATGCAGATTGTTCTACTATTCCTACAGCAGATGTGACACAAGAATGTCAAGATCCCTATATTTCGTTTCATGCAATTACAGGTATACCTTCTTATTCTACTATGAAGGTAGTTAGGGCTTTGGGAACTAGACAATTACAAATCCTGGTTGACAGTGGATCAACACACAATTTTATTAATCAACAATTAGCTACCAAATTGAAATGTCCTATTCAAACCATAGCTGATGTTTCTATTACTATTGCTGATGGTAATTAATTAAATTATGTCCAAATCTGCAAAGATTTTCAATGGACCATGCAAGGGAAATGGTTTAAGGTAGACATGCTTGTAATTCCATTAAGTAACTATGATATTGTACTGGGCATTTAATGGTTACAGACCTTAAATGACATCATATGGAATTTCAACACCTTATCCATGAAATTTTCTGTAAATAAACATCCCTTTGAACTCAGAGGTACTACCAACCAGGGTGTCAATATGTGAACTATGAAAAGATGTCGTCTTACCTACAATCTCCCACCCATATGATACAAGCCCATGTCTTACCTACAATCTCCCACCCATATGATACAAGCCCATTTGTTTAGCCTACAAACCAACCATGGTTTCCAACATAATATTGCTATACCAAATCCCACCTTAAATGATCAGATGACTCAATTACTAACTGAGTTTGCTGATATTTTTGAAATTCCCAATGGTCTACCCCCTAGTAGAGCTTGTGATCAGAGAATTCGATTAAAAATGAATCTATGGTGCTCAATTTGAAACCATACAGATACCCTAGTGCATAGAAAAATGTTATTGAGCAGATGACCAAAGAATTGTTGGATTCTGGTGTTATAAGAAATAGTACTAGTGCATTTGCTGCACCGGTTGTGCTAGTAAAAAAAAGATGGTACATACAGAATGTGTGTGGATTACCGGAGGTTGAATGAAGCAACCATCAAGGGTGGATTTCCCATTCCATTGATTGAAGAATTATTGGATGAATTAGGAGGGGCTTGTGTCTTCTCTAAGTTGAATTTAAGGTCTGGATACCACCAGATACACATGTTTGAAGGTGACATTCATAAGACAACTTTTAAGACTCACTAGGGTCATTATGAGTTCTTGATTCTTCCCTTTGGACTCACCAATGCGCCTGCTACTTTCCAATCTTTAATGAACTCTATTTTTCAGACGGTTACGAGAAGAACTACACTAGTATTTTTTGATGACATCTTGGTGTATAGCTCATCCTGGGAACAACATTTAGTGGATTTGCATAAGGTCTTATCTTTAATGAGATCCCATCAATTGAAGGCTAAACAATCGAAGTACACCTTTGGAGGAAGCAAGGTAGAATACCTGGGCCACATCATCACTGGGGCGGGTGTTTCTACTGACCCTCATAAAATTGAAGCTGTCAAAAACTGGCCTTTACCTATAAAGGTCAAACAATTAAGAGGGTTGTTGGGGCTTGCAGGATATTATAGGAGGTTCATTCGTGGTTTTGGAGTTATAGCCAAACCATTGACTGATCTCCTTAAAAAGGATGCCTTTGAATGGAATGAATCAGCTCTTTGCTTTTGATTCACTTAAAGCAGCCTTATGCTCTTCTCCTGTATTAGCTTTGCCTGATTTTTCTAAAACATTCATCATTGAAACTGATGCTTCGGCTAAAGGATTAGGGGCGGTATTAATGTAGGAAGGCCATCCAATTGCTTTCATCAGTAAAGCCTTATCTGTGAGACAACAGGCTTTATCTGTACATGAAAAGAGCTACTTGCAATCTTGATGGCTGTGAAAACTTGGCACCACTATCTAATCTTGAAACACTTCATTATTAAAACGGATCAACAAAGTTTGAAGCATTTGTTGAACCAAAAGATTACAACACCTCTACAACAAACATGACTTTCCAAACTATTAGGGTATGATTATGAAATATCTTATAAGAAGGGGGTGGAAAACAAAGTTGCAGATGCGCTATCCAGGGTTTCTGGGTTGGCTTTGTTCTCTTTATTACTGAGTTTTATTCAGCCTGCTCTCTTACCCCGAATTCAGCAAACTTGGGAGACTGATGCTCAATTGGCTTCACTTATCCAACTTTTACAAGCCGGGCAAGTAATACCCAACAAACATTGGGATGGTCAATTGCTTACTCGAAAAGGGAAACTACTAATAGGTAAGGATAATTCTGTCCGCAATGACATTATCAAATGGTGTCATGAATCTTCTGTGGGCGGTCATTTGGGTTTTAAACCTACTTTACATTGATTAAAGGGGGGTTTCTATTAGAAGGGATGTACGAAAGATGTTCATAGATCTGTAAAGGAATGTCAAGTTTGTCAACGGGCCAAATATGAAACAATTGCCTCCCCTGGGCTGCTCAATCCTTTACCAATCCCTACATCCATTTTCACCGAAATTTCCATGGATTTCATATCAGGATTACCCAAGGTTAATGGCAAGAATACCATTTGGTTCATTATTGACCGTTTAACCAAATTTGCCTATTTCATTCCCCTGGCACACCCTTATACAGCTGCCACTCTTGCTCAAATCTATCTTGATCAAGTGTTCAAAATTCATGGTAATCCCATCAATATCATTTCTGATCGTGATACCATCTTTATGAGCGCTTTTTGGAAGGAATTTATGAAGCTGCAGGGTGTGAATCTAGCCACATCTAGTGCCTATCACCCTCAAACGGATGGGCAGACCGAAGTCTTAAACCGGTGTTTGGAGAGTTATTTGAGGTGCATGACTATGGACTCTCCTCTTCAATGGGTCAAATGGGTTCCCTTGGCTCAATGGTGGTACAATACCTCATATCATTCAACCATACACATGACTCCTTTTAAAGCATTATTTGGTTATAAACCCAACATCCACATTCCTTATGTAGCGGGAGAAACCACATTAGCAGCGGTGGATGAATTGTTTAAGGATCGTGAAGCTATGGTTCGGCCTCTAAAACATCATTTACATACTGCTAGGAATCGCATGAAACAATTTGCCGACATGCATCGCACTGAGCGGTCATCTCAAGTAGGTGAATGGGTGTATGTGAAGCTACAACCTACGGTTCAATTATCGCTCAAATTGCATCACCATGTGAAGCTGAGTCCTCATTATTATGGTCCATTCCTTATTGTGGAGAAGTGTAGTTCTTCAGCTTATCATTTAGACCTTCCTCAGGACGTGATGATTCACCACACATTTCATGTTTCTTTATTGAAACCTGCTCGTGGAGTTAATCATGTTGTTACTCCATTACCATCGGCTCCAAGATTCATTTTTCACCCTCGAGCTATTATTGATCGCCGAATGACTAAATGTGGTAATCGGGCGGCAATTTAGGTTTTGATTCATTGGACTGATCTGCCGATCACCGAGGCTTCGTGGGAATTTGAGGATGAGATTCAGCTTCATTTTCCTCATTTTTGTTTTTGAGGACAAAAACATTGTTAAGGGGAGGGTATTGTTAGTATCATAATAAGTGAGGGACTAGAAATGTAATATGTTCATAGTTATGGACTTGTTTGTAATAGTTCTTTCTTTGTTATAATAGTTGTAACGACATTAATGGCCAACGACCTATATTGAGTATAAATGGAAGCTTAGCTAATCGAATTGATTAGCTTGGATTTGAGAATTCTTTCTTTCTCCTTCTTCTTACCAATTCTAAGCCTAATATAACCTGTTTGACACTTGAAGATGGTTGTAATGGTTTAAATGTTGTTACACCTCAGCTCAAGAATCTCACTATAACACATGGGCGAGGGACACGTTTGATTTCCGCACCTAATCTTTCCTCCTTGCATTATACACATCATAATTATTATTTTTATAATAAGGATGAAGATGATGACCCCCTACAGTTTTCCACTGACCTTCTTCATTTGGAGAAGGTGGATATATGTATTCATTATACATTTAAACGAAAGGCATATGCTCGTAAAATCGTGAGTTTGCTTCAACAACTCCATAGTGTCGAATTTCTTACGCTGAACTTGGACCTTGTCAAGGTATATATGCTGGTATCAGTACTTTATTCTAATCATTTGCGTCGAACAAGGTTTTTTTATAAACTATGAAAAATATTCTTTTGATTGTGTATAGGAATAGTCTTTTATTTCTGTGTAGTTGATTGTGAGATTATAACATTAAAGCATCCCTTTTTACATTGATTTTGTAGCTTCTATCTTCATCTTAATTTGGAACTAATCTCACATCTACCTTCTCCATTTGCCAACTTAAAGAGTTTAAAGATCTATCCAGCAAATCTTGACCAACCAAGTTTCGTAAGCATGTCTACTGAAGTTAAAAACTTTCTGCTAGATAGTTCTCGAGGTGCCATCTTAACAATTGTTTCACATGAGGTATGTAAACTATGAAATATATTTTTATCATCCGCACCTTTTCTGACTACCCAAAGATCTAATTCATATAGAGCCTATGCACTAAATTTGTAAATGTCCTAGTACATGGATTTATTATGTTCTACTATGTTCTAAAGTAAACTATTAATTCATATGAGGAAGAGCATTTATTATAGGAGCTTATGATGATGAATGTTGAGCATATGTTATATATTTCATGCTTATTATATGAACCATGCAGGAGATTAGAACTGTGATGAATGCTACATCTGCACGAAACCTTATGATAGAATTGCAGGTGCTGCTAGATCAGTGGAAATAAAAGAGTGGAATGAGTAGTCACATGGCGACAGCCCATGCAAAGGGGGAAGTTAAGAACCACACGGGCGCAACCAAACATGAAAATGAGAAGCAATTTTGAGGAGAATATGGCACATATCGAGAGCTATTGGAGAGATCAGAGGGAGCAGTTGCAAAAAAGGGTATAATAATACTCGTCGCACAATTTCACTGTTGCGGAAGATTAAAGAGTTATTGATAAAGGTGCCTAGTTCCGAACAGGCTAAGTTGCTAGCAAAGTTTTATGTTTTACGCGCAGAGGGTGAGACTATCATGGATAATTTGATGGGTCGTATGAAGATCCAATGTAGCAATAATAAGCCAAGTTGTTCAACTGTAGTTCAATGAACCTGCTACATGTTCACAACGATTCTTTTGACAAACTGTAAGTTTTTCTAAAAGTCTCCAAGTTCCATCCTTAAATCATTCAGTTTTTCTTTTATTAAGTCGTCAACATACTCCAAGTTTTAACAATGACCAACAAGCTGTGAATTTTTTTAAAAAAGGATATTTTAGAGAGAAAGATGACAAGGGGGTCAAGTCTTGTCACATAGTGACATTAGGGGCACCCGCCCCTGCCATGGGCGGGTTCTTCCCCTCGGTCAATGAGCCCTTGACCACTCTGTCCTCTGTGTCTGCATCATAGTAAGTGTGTGGTCAAAATGAAAGGAAGACCTCGCCCCTGTGAAGGCGGGTCTCCATGTAATCTGCACCGTTCGATTATTCAACCAAGCCATCTCGACCACACAATAGAAAACCTAATTTTTTGATTTGACATCTCTGTAGACTGAGACCACGCCCTTGGCAAGGGCGGGTTCTCAAAAACCCAGATAACTCCTTTAAGTCTCCAACTACCACCCCACCGAAATACAATACCCCACCCCTCATATATATATATATATATATATATATATATATATATATATATATCCCATTTAAACAAACAAATTTCGTATCTAGCTCCACACCTAAATTTTTATTACGCGGCTAATTTTTCTATTATTTCATACTTCATTTGAAAAAACAAAATAAGCTGGAGAATTACACCAGGTCTACTAAATAATGATGTGTTACTTTTAAGTGGTCAACATAGAGCTGATTATTATTTTCGAGAACCAGAAAGCGATGAAGGAATTTTACTTGTTAGACTAGGTGATAAAACTTTTTAGGATTACATTGATGAAGTACCAATCCCTGAAAATATTATCAGATATATAAGGTTGGCTGGTTTTATGGGTGTGATCGAGTGTGGTTATCGCAAACTTGACCGTGCTCTTATCTCAGCTTTGGTGAAGAGATGGAGGCCGGAGACACACATATTTCATTTACTGGTGGAGAAACCACAATAACCCTTCAAGATATACAAGTTTTATGGCGTTTTTCGGTTGAAGGTGATGTTGTTTCTGGCACTGATTATGTTATGGGTGCATCTGAAATTATAATGAGATTTGAGTATTTAACCGGCTGTACAATGGCTACAAGCGCTGTAAGTGGTTATAAGTTAAACCTAATGTTTGTTTTAGATCAAATAATAAAACCATTCCCTAATAATGCCACAGATTTTCAGTGCATCCAACGAGCTAGATTAATTATCTTATTTATGATTAGTGCCACTTTATTTCATGATACTTCTAGCAATTGGTTGCACATAAATTATTTAAGTCATATTGAAAACTTAAATAACTGTGGTAGACTTAGTTAGAGAAGTGCAGTTTTAGCATCCTTGTATAGACAATTATGTAAGGCAACGAGTGTCATAAATCGAGAGGGTGGTGAGCCTTTATTCTTGTTGCAATTATGGGCATGGGAAAGATTACCTTCTATGTGTCCCCGGAATACTAGAGATCTATTGATTTCAGATTACCATATGGTGCACGGTATGTTAAAAAAACTTATGTATTGACTATTTTTTAGTAATCTTATATTTTTCTAGTTAACCGAGTATATTTGAAAACTTGATTACGGTTGGAAGGGTGAACTTAGTTATGTAAACACCACTCCGCACTGTTTGAACGCATATCGATCTCAACTGCATTCATATTTTTTGTATCAGTTTAATTGGAGGCCTTATGATAATATTATCCACCTTCTACCTGATATCTGCACAAGTGGATATCAAAGCTGGAGAAGTGACACATACCTTATATGGTGGGAACTTATTGAGCCTCACATTTCAAGCAGGGTTTTAAGACAGTTTGGAATGTTACAACCAATCCCTACAAATGTGTTACTAACTCGGGAGCAACACACAAATCTATATTCGATTGCTCGTAAAGGTGGTAGAAATAAAAACTAGTTACAACATTATAATATCTTTGTTCAAGCATGGGTGTCTCGACATAATTCAGTTGATAATGAAGCATACACTGATTCGCCAATTGCTTTTGAAGCATACGTGAGGTGGTATTTAGAACGTACTGTTGTGTATACAACAAACCCTGCTCATCAAGACACGAACCCTCATAGCTTCTAAAATGATGGACAAAGATTGAGAATGATGGTATTATTATTAATTTATTTGTTATAATGATTATTAAATTATTATTATTATTATTATTATTATTATTATTATTATTATTATTATTATTATATTATTATTATTATTGTTATTATTATTATTATTATTATTATTATTATTATTATTATTATTTATATATGGATGGGATGAGTCAGTTTTATCAAAGACCAGGGGATGAAATGGGGAGGAATATGGCGAGCCGTTATATGGAATTTACACATGCGAACCATATAAGCTATCTACCAACGCATGTGACACAGAATGTTGATGATACTCAATTTCCTCCTGTCACATAACGTTTATGTAGAAGGGGTAAAGGATGAGGACGGGTTGGTCGACAAGTTGTTGATGATAATGTGGAGCTACAAAATATGACAGAATAAAGGGATTCCACGGAACAACAGTTCGACTCTCCCTTTTTAAGCCAAATGGGCAACCCTGATTTTTTTATGGTGGTATCTTAAGTACTCAGTTTTTACATTTGAGTCAAATGGGGACCCAGAATTTTGAAGAAGGGGCCCGTCAAATCCTTATCAAATCCCTAATACTAGTTATCAATAATCATTTCACCATTCTTCCCCGCTACCTTATTACCCTCAATTTCAAGAGATGGCTCAATCAGTTGACTGGTTTTTTAATGCACCTCCTTGCCCATTCGACTTAAATGATAAAGCAACAAACGATAATGATGACACTCGTTAGATATTATTTCTTTTATATTTTTAGGGTTGTATTTTTAGGTTTTTAGTTATGTAATTTTTATGCTTTTATCTATTAATTATAGAATGCAACTTTATTATAAAATACAAACATAAAATACAATATTATTTAAATAAACATAAAAAAACTAACAAGTAGTACAATAAAGGTAACAAGTAAAGCGGTAATACAACAAAGAAGGTCACTTGTGGGTTTTGCGTTTGACTATCTTTTCTGTGAACCATTCAAGGTGACTATATGTATAACGATACTGATAAAACTCTTTTGCCATATATCGTCGATATCTTACACACGTGTCTTTAAATATCTCCCACCATACTTAATGTTTTTCCTTGAACTAGTTTTTACATTAACATACAAACAAACACCCCTGAATCACCACCAAGGTCACCCCCGTCCTTAGGCAAGTACTCCTCAGTAGTTGTAAAAGGCATGTCCTCCCTTTTATCAAGATGAATAAATGGTCCAGTATAATTTTTTTCCAGTAACCAATCTGTTCCATTAGATAGTAAAAATTACATGAAATAAAATCTAAAATAACGAGAACTAACTCATGATATAGCTCACGATATAAGTTATTTGACCAATACTGAAGGATTTTCATTGTATACAAGTTAATTTTGATAAGTAACCAATCTCTGCTACTTTTATAAGTATTGGAATTAAACATATTGCACCTCCCAAAATAAAGGGTACAACACCTCAGTTCCGTTGGCATATTTGACAGGCTTGATATCTTCCCACACACATAATTCATCCCGAAACTAAGGTGGTAAAATTGTCCAATTCAACCTGATGGTCCAAATTTCGCAATCTTGTCACATCTCATCCGCATCATTCGTCTTACCCAACCTTCTATTTGATATGATATAAAGTATTAACATCTAATAAATATTATATAAAACTAAATGATTTAACTGAAAAATATATAAGCTTTTTACCATTAGAGAAAGATGACCGTCGCGTTTGTAGCCTAATAAAGCACCCCAAAAATCCTTCCCAAACCACTCACCACCAAACAGAACTAAAACACAATATGGCGCATCCCCGTTTTTGTAGAAGTAAATAGCATCTTTTGACCAGTTCTTAGATTCTTCTTCATCTGCAACTAAAAATGGTATATGTACTGGGTTGCTTTCTGACGAAGATGATTCATCTTGCTTCTTAGGCCGCCTCAACCTTTGTAGAATTGAACTTGTCGATCGAAGTTCATGAGCTGGTTCTTTACCGGGTCGGTGTGCCATTTTTTTGGAAGGGAAGTTGTGAACTGTGGTATTTTTTGAAAGGGAAGTTGTGAAATGTGGTGATCTTTTAGGAGAAGGGTGGTGGTATTTATAAGAGATTTTTTGGAATAAAATAATTAATATTTATATTTTATAATATAAAACAAACATAATAATATTACACATTAATAACCACTAAACATCAATAAAACTAATATACAACAGTTTCCTTATGAATATGAGTTTGGACAAATGTTCATGTTATGATCTATTTGTCCACATATTGAACATCTATGTATGACAGGTGCATTTGGATGATGAACATCCATCTCGTTGTGTATCCTTCTCGTACGTCTCCTACCTCGTGATGTGGTGATTTTTGATGGATCACCTCTTATCCTTCAACCCGGGTTCGTCCAATAATTAAGGTGAAGAAGCGGGTAAAAAATAACCGTTATATTATTTTTGATAAACAACAGTACTATAGAGCTGATGAACAATGTTATGAGGTGATTCACCTCTATGGCGGCAAACTGCAATTGCATGTGAGCACGGGAATCTTTGCATCTGCCATTTACCACACGTGCAAGTTCTGTTTTGTATTCCACCGTATAATTATTTCCACCAGCTTCATTTGTTTGGATCTTTGACAAAACTTTATATCTCGCCTCTCTGTAATCAACTCGTTATGATATGCTCTTGCGACTTAGGTGTTGTTTGTTTCTGAAGAGGTAAAACGTCTGCAGTCTGCAGATCACATCTGCAGACATCTGTAGGAGAAGATGTGGACCAAACGTCTGCAGCCTGTATTAAGAAGAGTGTTTGTTTTGTAACGTCTGCAGACAGACTGCTGAAATAAACTAATCTAGAGCGAGAAAGATTCGATGTGAGAGAAACTGATTCGATCCCCCTATTTGTATTTCACCAATTCACCCCCTCCCCCCAATTGATTCCCCC
The DNA here is from genome assembly GCA_024085815.1 of Flaveria linearis. Lineage (NCBI taxonomy): Eukaryota > Viridiplantae > Streptophyta > Magnoliopsida > Asterales > Asteraceae > Flaveria > Flaveria linearis. Next base: position 76,143 of record JABSNV010000841.1, read on the forward strand.
ATATCACCACCACCTTCAATTTCTCCGGTCAAATCACCACCACAAACCACCACCACCACCGCCGGAGAACCACCATGGGGTTCCTAAAAGACGAAAGAACCAACAGAGCTTTAAGAGGCTTCAAAACCATCTTCTTCTTAATCACCATGATCATCTCCTTCCTCTTCTTCTCCGCTCCGATTCTCTTCGCCGTCACCGACGCCCTACTTCCGGCAGCTCTGTTCTCCGCCTCACTCTTTCCGTCGTCGCGTTCGCCGGCGATTTCCCTCTTCCAAACCCTAAATTCCCACTTGACCCACTACGATTTTCGCTACTCCCTTATCGATATCCCCATAATCTCCATAATCTGATCGGCGATCTCTTATGTAAGTGGAAATCTCACCAACCCACATGTTAATTCAACCAAATTTGATGATTTGTGTTGTTATATGTTGTTAATTGAGCTGATTTTGCAGGTGTGTATGGGTTATGCGACGGTTTTAGGGGAAATGAACTGTGGCGACGGGAATGGAGGTGGGAGCAGAGGTGGTTGTGGGGAGGAGTGGGGTGTGGGTATTTGGGGAAGAGGGGTTTTAGGGGAAATGAACTGTGAAAAGGTTAGAAGACATTGGTCCACCTCTTCTCCAAGAAGAGGTCACGCAGACGTTCTTTAATGAAACGTCTTCAAAAAAACAAACACTCTGCAGACCTCAAACATCTGCCCGCCTCTTTTTGGCGCAGACAAAAGAGCTTTAGAAGCTCTTTTTCTAAAAAACAAACACCACCTTAATATCACGTGCATTAAACAAACGCCATATGCGAGGGGGTAACACGGTGTTGCAGTTGGCTGCGATGTCAGTATGCTTTCTGAACTGTTCGACTGTTTTCTCGAACGTACAATTAATAATTGCTTTTATTGGCATAAGCCTGACACCTCATAACGTATTGTTGAAGCTTTCTGAAATGTTCATCGTAAGGTTACCCACCGACGATATTTAGAAGCGTCCATTTACTCTCTTTAATAGCTTTTAAATATTCCCACGCTTCTAGATTGACACTTGTCATTTGACTTACACAATAGTTATACTTTCTTAGTTGGGTGGTGCTTCCAATAGACCAACATAGCCTTTTTAAGCTATAAACCTTGAACTTTTGCATGAGGTTACTTCAAACATGTCAGAGACAAAATCGATGCACAACATTATTTTTCCACTCTTCAAGAGTATTCATAGCACGAATAATTCCTTTGTGCCTATCGTAAATAACACACAACTTTTTTCCCGAACCAATGAATTATGGTGAACTGCAATGTGTGACCAAAATTGTTGAAAAAACCAACTCCAACTTTCTACCGTCTCTTCATCTATAATTGCATAAGCTACCGGTATTGCGTAGTTGTTTGCATTTTTTGCAACTGCGATTAACATTTTACCACAGTAGGAACCTTTCAAGAACGTGTCGTCAACAAATATCACCGGCTGACAATAGCTGAATGCTTTAATTATTGGACCGAATGCCCAAAACATATATTTAAATGTGTAATAAGCAGATGTACCGGTAGGATGATGTAACCATTCCACGATAACATGGTTCTTCTCTTGTAATGCGTTGATGTACGTAAGTAATTGCTCAAAGTTACTGTCCCAACTACCATAAATATTCTCAATAGCATCTTTTCTAGCTCGCTAGGCTTTATTATATGAAACATCAACATTCAATGTGTCTTTTAAATGTGTTTGAATTTGCTTGATAGGAAAAGCAATATCTTGACAAATTAAATGGATGATACGGGGAACAATATCTTGACATTTAAAACTTCTATTGTTGTTATCAACAACAGTACCAAAGCAGTTTTATGCATTCACCCATCTTGAAATTCTCCATATGTGATGATCATGGTTTTTGGAAGCATAAACATACCATGTACATGGAGGACCATTATGAAGATTATTGTTGTAGTTAGGGCTAGTGCTGTAGCATTTTGCTCTACATCTAGTACGTTTACTTTCAACTACTAAAGCCTCTCAGTTACGTGTAAGATTCCATAACCGCACCTCATGCATCACTTCATCTTTCGATTTAAAGTACATGCCAACACGGATTTCTTTTGACTCTCCATTCCGTATATCCACATGGTCTTTATCGTCAAAATCATCAGCTTCATAATCTCGTAACTCCTGAGGATCTTTAGAATAGTTCACCTCCCCGTAAGATCCCGGATAACACTAGAATTATAATTGTTTGAAACTCCATAGCTGTTGTTATCATCATCACTGGATTCTTCTTGTGATTAAATGAGTTAAGTGTCTTCACTGCTTGTCTTCACTGCTGTCTGAAGTACCATCATCTGACTTATCAAAACTTCCGTTACCATCATCGACTTGATGATGATAACTGGTTGACGGACCGGCTTCATAATCATGTCATCTTACATTGCCTTGATGATGAGAATTGTTTGACAGATCGGTTGCTTCTGATACAGAGAAACCGCGCACGAAATCCATATAATTGGATTGTTGTACAGACATTTTCGGCTCAATGATAATGTAAACATTTCCTCGGAAATTTTCAACATTTTCTCCCAAATAATACAAGACTTATAGACTTGAGTTATTGAAAATTTTAGAGCTTTGAGAGAAACCAGCATATGAGTAATATAATTTTAATTTCAAATTATAATATTCTTTTTTAACCTGAAGATAAATATAAATTAAATCAACAAATTCTTCGTATGACACTTTATTACGAAAAATAATGGTTGAACTTCTAGTAGGTTAAATTTGTACGGTTAGAAAGTAGGTTAAATTTGTGGTTGATTTTTTTGTAGAGAACACGCACTTGGGAACGACGAGTTCTTCATGGCCGGTCACATCACTATCACATTCACATTCACACATAATTAATGGGAAGAACCCGCCCTTTCGAAGGGCGTGGTCTTTGGTCAAACGTAAGTGTCAGAATCTGGTGAAGAACCCGCCCCTGCCAGGGGCGGGTACCCCTAATGTCAAAATCAGTCAAGATTTAACCCCCTTGTCAACTTACTCTCTCTAAAATAATTTTTTTTAAAAAAATTCACAGGCTGTAGAACTTGTAGTTTTAACCTTTTGAAGTTTTCTAAAATAATTACTATCATTGTATGTTAACTTTTACTTTTAGTTAAAGTGCCTTTTTGTTTTGGTTGTTAAAGTTAAAATGAAAATATGTTATAATCAGTTTCCAAACCGATTTGTTTGATCTTTTGTTTTGTTTTCAGGTTCGATCTCGTTATTTGCAGGTCTAGGGCTATAGTTGGCTATCAACTAACATCGCAACTTGAAATGGTGAAGTTTTATGTCTTGTTACAGCTATGTTTGACAAACTCTAATTATGATACTTTACTATTTAACTAATGAAATGCTTTAATAGTTTTTGTAGTCAACTCTATCATTGAATTTATGCTTTGCTTTTAAACCCTTAATTGGAACAACTTATAACATGGTATAGATCTTGGATACTTTTTAAGTTCGTTTTCTTTTTTAGTGTCTTGAGTACGTGATTTGAGTGAAGGAGGCGACTGATGAGGAATTTTAAAATATGTTTATACTTTATCTGTATTTGTTGATATTAAGACTATGCAATATCTTTTGTTGTTTGTTATATTGGATGTAGTTATTTGAAATGCATGTTGGCGTGCTAATGCCCTTGTCACAATATTAAAGTTTTATAGTTATTAATTACTCTACAAATGGTAAAGTGTAAATTTCGGTTTTAGTCCTTGTAGTTTAATCATTTTAACCATTTCAGTCCATAAAGGAATCTTTGATCATATCATGCCCTGTGGTTTCATTTTTATAACGTTTTGGTCCCTGACACTAACTCTGTTAGTTTTTATAGTTAAATGCGAGGGTACTTTGGTCATTTTACATTGAAGGACTAGTTATGTAAATTATATTAGATTAGGATAATTGTTATAATTTTTTAAAACAATAAAAAATAAAACAAAACAAAACTTAAATCTCTAATCCAACCCAAACCCCCACCATCCTTTCCTCCCCTTGCACCACCACCTGCACCACCTCCACCTCCACCGCCTGCATCACCGCCCCTCGCCTCTGTTTCCGCCCCTGTTTTCACCGTTAACTTTCGACGATTCAGGAGGCTAATTATCATCTAATTTTAGTCTATCACCATTCATCTCTATTCGATTTAGTATCATGATGCTTCAATCTGTTCATCTCCCTATTTACTCGATTTACTTCCGAATTTGTTCCATTTTCGCCAGAATTCATTAGCTATTACTCAATTGTGATGCTGTTTGTAACTAATTAGTTCTTCACTTATTTGTTTTCTGCAGTTAATTTTAGGGTTTCTAGTTATAAACATGGGGAGTAGATTGGGAGAAGAGTGGTTAACTTTGCTAATATTGCAATTAAGCTTCTGATGCACACTTCATTCTCTAACTTTGCTAATATTGTAGATTGTGCCGATTTGATTTTATGTTGCATTTTTTATTCTGTTTGTAGATTGAAATCAAGAGGGTTTTGGAATCACTATATGGGTTTGAAGTAGATGAGGTTAGAACCGTAATATGGATGGAAGAAGAAGAAAATGGGCGAGCTTTTAATCACGAACTTGATTACAAAAAAGCATATGTTACTTTGAGGAACCATCTTTCGATATCATCAGATTTGTACCCGATTCGGGTGATTGAAGAGGATCGCGAGAACATGAGCAAACTGAGCAAACAGAGCAAACAATCAAAATCCACCATTGTGAAGGTGATGAAGCTAAGAGGACTCATTGGCTCGATGGGAGTGGTGTTAAAAACCGATTGGTTATGGTGGCAAGGTTTGACATGGAGTGGCTGACCGCCAGGGGAGTGGCGGCAGTAGCAACGTCTCTGCAACATCAAGTTTCCTTGAAGTAGTATGCGATCATTAGGTAGGTAGAACATTAATCACTAGACAACATTTTGTTATGTTTGGTTTGATTAAAAAGGTGTTTACACGGTGGTTGGTGGCATTTCACGACGGAGATGACAAAGGGAGAGGTGGTCGGAGGGATATTGGGCTTGCGGTCGGAGATGAGAGTGAAGAAGATGAAGAAGATAGAAATGACCAAAATACCCTTAGATTTAACCAAGAAAACTAACAGAGTTAGTGTCAGGGACCAAAACCGTTACAAAAATGAAACCACAGGGCATGATATGATCAAAGATTTTTTTTGGACTGAAATAGTTAAATAATTAAACCACAGGGACCAAAACCGAAATTTACTCAATGGTAAATGAATAGTTTCTTTTGATCTTTTAAAATTTTGCCACATTAGTTTTAAGTTTCTTTTATTTTTGACATTAATTTTTGTTATCTGATGTTTACTAATAAAGTTTAGGATTTTAGAAGTACGGCTACCACATTATTTATAATGAAACTTTATTTTATCGAGTTTGGCCACCAGGGTTTAGTATTTTATATTTTGGCCGTAGATTTGTTTTTTTGAATTTGACCACTAAAGTTTATGATTTTAGAGATTGGTCACCGATTTGTTTTTTACTTTGACCACTAAAGTTTAGGATCTTATAGTTTGACCACTGAAATATTTATGTTGAAGTTTTCTTTTTTCAATTTGACCACTAAAGTTTGGTATCTTTAACTTCGCTGTCAAATTTTGCTTTTATGATTTCTGACGAACTAAACAGATACTGACGAAAGTAATGCAACATCACATTTGTAAAAGATGGGTTTTTAAACTAGTAAACTAGTGAAGTAATTTAAAACTAGGAAAATGATAGATTCTTTTATTAACAAGATTAATTTACAGAATATATTATAAAATTAAAGAGAAAACTTGTTTAAATAGTAAACAAAATTTGAATGTTTTGTCAATTAGTTTACTCATATTTTTTGTTCAAAATAGGACACCAATACTTTTATTCGTTCCAAATAGGTAACTAAAATTTTAAGATTTTTCTAGTTAAGTCATTCGTAGTTTTTTTTTAATTTTAAAATAATTCATTATTTTTAAATAATTTGATTTTTATAAATATAATTTTTAATATTCTGTTTCTATAAAAAAATATTTTGTAATTTATAAAAGATTTATTTAGAACAATCCTGAGTAAAAAATATTTTGTAATTTATAAAAGATTTATTTAGAACAATCCTGACATTTTAGTAAACATGATTGATATCAAAAAATTATAAAGGGGTCTACTAACGAGACGCCCAGAAGGATATCTGAATGCCCTCTTTACGGGCCGGGAAGGATATCTGGACGCCCTCTTACGGGCCGTAAGGCCCTTCACGGGCCGTAATGACTGTCGGGCAATCAAATCAGTCATTTAAAAATGTAACGGCCCGTGAAGGTGTTCACGGTGTTAATTTTTCACGGTCCGTTAAGCGTTTCACGGCCCGTTAGCCCTTTCACTTACGGCTCGTGAACCGCTTTACGGGTCCTATTTTCACCTTTAATAATTTGACGAGATATATTATTCCTCGTTTTTCGTGTAATTTTGCATTATTATGTTATTTGATATGACGTAATATTCCTCGATAGTCGTGTAATTTTGTATTTATTACGTTATTTGATATGACGTAATATTACTTGATATTTGTGTTAATTATATGACGGATGTAATATTCCATGTGAACTACTATATAAACGTTAGTTTATAAATTCATTTCATAATTCAAATTTCTACGATAAGTTTGAAATAATATTTAACGTTACGATGTCTTTCTAGGATAACAACTATTTTTCGGTTCGGAATCTAACTATTACCCTGAGGAGGGTTACGGTTATTACGATGAGGTGCTTCAAACTATTTAGGACAGTTCGTGTCCAATTACGGCGGAAATGACAGCGGCGATGACGGGGGTGATAACGGTGGCGATAGCAGCGGTGATAATGACGCTTCTGGTTCCGTAAAAGAGGTTTATACGACACGAATCAGGTTATAAGATATATCATATTTATACGACACAAATCTTTTTCTGTTGCTCACGCATTCATTGATTATGAGCGTGAAGCCCAACTTCAGATGGTGTTAGAGCAACTAAAAGCAACGCTGGAAGAAAAGTGATGGAGCCCCGTGTTATCTAACCGACCGAGACCTCGCTCTGATGAAAGCGTCAGAAGAATTTTTTCCGAGTGTTGTTCGATTTACTTTGCAGATGGTATATTTCGGAAAATATTGCTAAACATTGCAAGGTGAGTTTTTCAAATGAGGAGTGGGGGCTTTTGAGCATGTGTGGTCGGTACTTATTAACTCTGCAACGACGGACATATACGCTTATAATTACGACCGCCTTTATCGCAGATTGGTATCCAAACATTCAAGTAAGTTTTCTAGTGTTATTCTTAAAAATATATGTATATTTACATAAAATTAACTACATTTTTTTAAATAGGAGTGCTGATGTACCTCAAAATAACTGGTTGGACCCCTACAAAGAGAGATTTGTGTCGGTGTGAATAAATAAAAGTTATAACTTCGGTAAGCACACAACGAACCGAGTTGAGAGCCAACATTCATTGTTGAAAAGTTACCTGAAAGCAACCAATAGCACCCTGGATAGATTTATTCCTTTTATCAATAATATCTTAGTTACCCAGGAAATTGCTATAAAGGAAATTTTACTAAAAGCAAAATCATGCTTATGGTGCAGCATAATCATAAAGTGCTTAAATTGCTGTGAGGTAACGTTTCTTTTGCAGCTTTAGATCTCTTAGTTGGTGAGATTACAGGATAAATCATCTAATTATATCCAAAGAATCATGTGGCCTGCCTTCTTTTTTACCAGTTGTGGTCTTCCGTGTGCTTGTAAATTAAACAATTACTTTCAAACAGGTGAATGTACTTTTACATTTTTATTTTTTCATGAAACTTATATTATATTTAATTAATCTATTATTTTATAGGTCAATGTATCCCGCCCGATGCCATTGATGTTTTTTTTGGAGGAAGCTAGATTTTTCACCCACATATATTGTACGGGAGGTTCAAATAGATGTACATAAAGAGATGGAGATGGTGACAAAACATTTACTTGTCCAACCCGAAAATGTGAAAAAATCTTTGATTAATATTTTCAAATCTTTCATTTATCCTTCAAAACTGATAAAAACCTCCTAAAGTCCAAACACATACACGGGGTCGTCCTAAAAAAGATAAGCAAAAAGAAACAATATTAGACCCCCCCAGACATAGTTCATATGTTCAACCTAGAGAAAATTTTAAAGTTCCGCCAACATATTCAATTCGGTGGTGAAGTCAAACAAGGTCTTTGCAGCGCAGTCAATCCATGTCTTCCAAATCAAGAGCCAAAGATGGATTATCTCAACAGAGTTCCAAGTTTTATATATATCCGGGCGACGAAGATAAAAACAATTGCTTATGTTCAAGATAACCATTTCATTAGATTCGATTGGTGGGTGACTATCCAATGCCTGTTCCGAGCAAATATTGGTACTTGTACAAAACAGAAAACGCTAATGATTAGGAGGTTATATACAGAAGTCGATTTCAAAAATATCTCGAACTAAGCCCGTAGACCGGTTATAAATTCACGCCATGAATCATCACACTTATTTGATCGGCATTCATATGGAGAATATATACGAACTTGTAGTGAGTCCATAGAAATCTTAAAAGATACCAATTTTCTTCGCCATCAGTCATTGGTACGTAAACCTACAAAACAATTTAATTCATGGTTAGTTATTCATGATTTTTATTGAAAACAAAAACAGTATTACCGTATCAACTTCCCATAACACGGGAGATATAGATAGTCACTCCCGTCACCATATTCGTTACCCTTACGTGTAGAAAATAAAGGTTATTTTGAAGATTACGAGATCAGTAAAGGTGTGCAACATCGTCTCCCAAATTGAGGATTCGCCATCATCGCTAGCCAATTTCCAACCAAAGTTTTTATTATGTTTCCTTTTTTTCTTGTCTTTGAATCTTGTATAAGTTTACCTTCTTCCTTCCAATGTAACATACTAGAATTACACAATACACCATAAAGCTTTCTTTATCATTCATACCCGTCAAGATGGTATCAGAGCGGGTGTTTTAATCTGCTCATCATCTACCCAAGCTGCTCCCAATCGAAGCCACAACCCAGCCATAATAGAGCCACCATGTCCGAAGACGGCAACTCAGGTGACTCGGGTAACTCTGGGAATGACCTCTTTTAACATTAGCCACCCTTCTTAAAAACGCCCAACCGAAAAGCCAAAACTGTCGGATAATTTACAGATAAATCTGAAACTAAACGGCCCAAAACTACGCTCTATGGACCCGGATGATCCGGGTCGCCATAGGAGGAAGATCGAAAAACCTGTTGAACCATTTACCCAAACCCACCATATCGAAATCATGAAAGTATGAAAAATGGGAACAAGATGACCTTGTCGTATTTTCATGGTTATCCAAACATTGAACCGGTCCTTGCGGGAACCTCACCGAGTTTCCCACAACAAAATCGTTGTGGGATGCCTTGGTAGTTACCTACAGCAGTGGATGGGACAAGCTTCAAACTTTCAACCTAAATGTCAAGGCGAATGACATCAAACAGAACAATCTCTCCCTAGAAGAACTGTGGATTATACTCCAAGGAGTATGGGGTGAGATTGATCGATCGATCCAAACCCTATGACTTGCCCAGCCGATATTCAAGCATACTCCAAATTCAGAACCGAACAAAATTATTCTAGTTCCTTAATGCCC
>JABSNV010000190.1:0-62802 GCA_024085815.1 Flaveria linearis
GGTAATGATATATGTGTAAATGTTAGTTGATTATGTAGTACCTTGTTACTAAGGTTAGACTTAAGGATAGAGTAATATATCATTAATCTATTATGCCTACCTGAATTGTGTCATCTAACATGCTTAGAATATGAATAATAGGTTCAAGTGTTGGTCTGGCTTAGGATAGGAAGTTTAGAATATGAGAAGTTCTGTAAGTAGTTAATCATAATTGGGCACTTTATTAGAAACTTAAAATACTTGTCATTATCTAAACTTTCCTTGAGGGACCATATTGATACACTAAATCTTATAAAAAAGTGAGAAATGGCACCAAAGAAAGCAGTTCCAGCTATGGTTACTCCGAGAATCACTAAGGGAAGGCCCCCTGCTAAAGCAAAAGAAGCAGCAAGCAAGGCTACAAAACCGACAAAAAAGTCAACCAGAAAGCCAGTTGAGAAACCAGTTGAGGAAACAATTGAGTCGGAAACTGAAGCTGAGGAGCCTACTACTGAGCAAGCAAAGCTAAAGGAAACAGTGAAGGAAGCTATTGCCCAAGAGGTACACCAAACTCTGGCTAATATGATGTCTACTTTGTTTGCGGAGGTTGGGTGGAATAGGTCAAGGGTGATGATAAGAAAGATGCAGTTCAGAAGAAGTTGATAAGAAAAAGGTGGTTAAGACTGAGGAAAGTGGTGATAAGGATAAAGATGATGACTTTAAGGTTGAAGAACTGGAAAAGGGGTGTAGCTATGGGGCTTATCAAAGGTGTAATCCCTTAACTTTTGATGGTATCGGTAATGCTGCTGCTGCTCAGCATTGGATTAGGGTAATGGAGGCAGTATTGAGAATCAGTAAGTGCCAGGAAGACTAGAAAGTGAAGTTTGCTTCCCATTCACTTTTGGGCCCAACCCTGTGTTAGTGGGATAACATGTGGACGCTCTTGGGGAAAAGGTTGTTAAGAAGATGAAGTGGCCTGAGATGAGGAGATTGGTGATAGAGGAGTACTACCTAGAAAGGGAACTGGATAAGATTAAACAAGAATTCATGAACTTGGAAGCTGGCAACATGACACACCAGGGTCACACCTCGAAATTCAATGAAATGGCATGTCTGGTGCCTGAATTGATGACTCCGGAATCGAAGAGGATTAAAAGGTACATACAAGGTTTGCCTCTGGACATCCGTAGGGACATGGTTACTGCTCGACCTGGTACTTTTAGGTCGGCATTGGAACTCAGTGGAAGATTATATGATCATCGGAGGCCGGTAACAGTGGGTGAACCAAGGAAGGTTTGGAACAGTAATAGGAAGAGGTACGGAAATGGTAACTACCATGTGCGAAACAAGAAAGCAAGGGTGGATGCAAAGTAGGGACTGTGAACGAGATTGCTGAAATCAGGGACTATGGAAGTATGGAAGGAGGCATCAGGGAGAATGTTGAATAGGTAGCTATGGATTCTACAGGTGTGGGAAAACTGGTCACATAGCCAGAGAGTTTTCGGAATTAAAAAGGTGCTTCAATTTAAATGAGTCGGGGCACTACAGCAAGGATGGCAGGAAATCTAAGCCGGGTAGCTTAGGAATAAGTAGGAAGGATGACAAGGGGGATGAGGGAAAACCCTAGGCCAGGGCAAGGGCTTTCATCATGAACAAGAAAGAGGCAAGGAAGGACCCAAACACGGTGTTAGGTATGTTTCTCGTCAATAATGTATGTGCTTCTGTATTATTTGATACTGGTGCCAGTAGAAGTTTTGTATCCGTATCTTTCTGTGCTACCCTAAGTATTCAAACTAGGGAAATAGATGACGCTTTTAAAGTAAAAACGGTTAATGGTAAATCCATTATAATAGCCAGGGTGCTAGATGATTGTCGCATAAAACTAGGAGGTCATTATTTTCCTGCACAATTTTTTGCCATGACTTTAGGTGGTTTTAATGTCATGCTGGAAATGGATTGGTTAGCTACCCATGATGCCAACATAATATGCCAGCAAAAGATAATCCGATTAACAGCTCCCAATGGTAGTCCAGTTACAATTTACGGTGAAAACGTATGTAAAGTGCCAAGGGTCATTTCCATGATTAAGGCGGAGAAATTTATGAGATGAGGTTGTGGGGCATATCTAGCATATGTCAAGGATGTACAAGGTAAAGAAAAAGAGTTGTCAGATGTACCAGTGGTGCGTGACTTTCCTGATGTATTTCTCGAGGATCTGTCAGGACTACCACATGATAGGGAGATAGAATTTCAGATTGATCTACTGCCAGGAGCCCAACCCATTGCCAAAGCACCATATCATCTAGCCCCGTGCGAAATGAAAAAGCTCATCTCACAACTGCAAGAACTTCTTGACAAGGGATTTATTAGGCCCAGCATATCTCCGTAGGGTGCTCCGGTGTTGTTTGTAAGAAAGAAGGATGGTAGTGTGAGGATGTGTATAGATTACAAAGGATTGAATAAGCTGATTGTGAAGAATCAATACCCTTTACCTAGAATAGATGATTTGTTTGATCAGTTGTAAGGCGCAAGTTGACTTTCCGAAATAGATCTTAGATCTGGTTATCATCAGCTAAAAGTAAGGGAGCAAGATATTCCAAAGACAGCTTTCCAAACACGTTACGGACACTATGAGTTTCTAGTTATGTCATTTGGGCTAACCAATGCTCCTGAAACATTTATGGACATAATGAATTGCGTGTGTCGATCGATGTTGGACAGATCAGTAATAGTTTTTACTAACGATATCTTAATCTACTCAAAGAACAAAGAAGACCACACTTACCATATCAAGGAGGTGTTAGAAACATTACGAAAGGAGAAGTTGTATGCAAAGTTCTCAAAATGTGAATTTTGGCTACGTGAGGTGCAGTTCTTAGGGCACGTTATAATTCGGAAGGGATTATGGTCAATCCAGCAAAAGTTCAAGCAGTCACGTAATGGAAATATCCAAAGACACCATTCAAAATTTATAGTTTCTTAGGATTGGCGGGTTATTATAGAAGGTTCATTGAGGACTTCTCAAAGATAGCTTCCCCATTAACAAGGTTAACAAAGAAGAACATAGTGTTCGACTAGGGAAAGGATCCAGAGGATGCATTTTAATAATTGAAGGATAGACTAACCAAGGGATCAGTATTAACCTTACTAGAAGGAGATGAAGACCTAGCAGTATACTCCGATGCCTCTTACTGTGGGCTAGACTGTGTATTGATGCAAAGAGGAAAGGTTATAGCTTACGCGTCCAGACAGCTGAAGGACACGGAGGTCAATTACCCTATTCACGATTTGGAACTAGCAGTAGTGATTTTCGCCTTGAAGATATGAAGACATTATTTGTATCGCACTAAGTGCACTATATTCACCGATCACAAAAGTCTAAAATATTTCTTCAAGCAGAAAGATTTGAATATGAGATAAAGAAGATGGTTGGAGCTAATAAAGGATTATGATTGTGAAATCCATTACCACCCGGGTAAGGCTAATGTGGTAGCCGATGACCTGAGCCAAAAAGAAGGATATGAACTATTTCAAGTGAAGGCGTGTCAACTGGTAGTGATCCCAGATATTATGAGATTAATAAGTGAAGCTTATGTGGAAGCCTTGAAGGAACCCTAAATTAAGAAAGAAAGGATGGTGGGAAAAGTCATTGATCTAGTTAATAACACGTTGGGTGTGAAGACTATTTATGGCAGGATATGGGTTCCGAGGTATGGGGATTTACGAGAGAAATTTTTTGCTGAAGCACACAAGACTCGTTACTCAATACATCCAGGAGCAAATAAGATGTACCATGATTGAAGAAAGATTATTGGTGGCCAGGGATGAAAAGAGAGGTAGTTGCATATGTAAATAAATGCCTAACATGCCTGCAAGTGAAGGTCGAGCACCAAAGGCCCTATGGGTATGTTCAACTGTTAGAAGTGCCATAATGAGCATATTACCATGGATTTTATTACTAAGTTACCACGTATAACCAAGGGCAATGATTCAATTTGGGTAGTAGTAGATAGATTGACCAAGAGTGCTCACTTCTTATCTATCAAGGAAGCAATTAGTTCAGAGAAGCTCGCAAAGTTGTTCATTAAAGAGATAGTCGCACGACATGGTATGCTTGCATCAATTGTATTAGATAGAGACATGTGATATAGTCGCACGACATGGTATGCTTGCATCAATTGTATTAGATAGAGACATGCGATTTACATCTAAATTTGGAGGAGGTTTAACGAAGAGATGGGGACAAGGTTGCATATCAGTACGGCATACCACCCGTAGACCGATAGGCAATCCTAGAAGACGATACAGATATTGAAAGACATGCTACAAGCATGTGTTATAGACTTTGGTGGTAATTGGGATGGTCATCTACCATTAGCAGAATCTTTTTACAACAGTAGCTATCATGCTAGTATCAAAATGCCTCCATATGAAATGTTATACGGGAGACAAAGCAGAACACTAGTTTGTTAGGGGGGATATCAAACAAAAAGAGTTGGGAAGTTTAGAAGTTATGGAAGCAAAGATTGAAAAGCTAGAGAAAATCAGAGCTTATATGAAAGCTAATAAGAGAAGAAGACCAATAGGATTTAGGGTGGGAGACAGGGTAATGTTAAAGGTGTTGCCATGGAAAGGAATTATCCGATTTAGGAAGATGGGAAAATTAAGTCCCAGGTTTATTGGACCATTTAAGATATTGGCGTGAGTTGGAGATGTAGCTTATAGGCTAGACCTTCCCGAAGAGCTAAGTGGGATTCACCCAACCTTTCATATGTCATATCTACGAAAGTGTTTGGTCGATGAAGAGAGGATGATATTGAAGTGGATGAAAAGTTGAATTATGTAGAGCAACTAGTCGCCATTTTAGACAGAAAAGTGAAGCAATCAAGAAACAAAATGATTAAGCAAGTCAAGTACAATGGGAACACCGATGGGGGTCGGATGCCACTTCGGAACCCGAGGAATAAATGAGAGAGCAATACCCTAATCTTTTTTATGGCTAGGCAAGTTTTAAGGGCAAAACCTAAATAAGAGGGGGAGACTTGTAACGCCCTGAAAATCTAGACAAGCAATTAAAATAATAAGGGACTTGGTAAATGGGTTATTTAATAAAATAAGAGAAAAGGGGGATTATGGACCAATGTAATTATATGAACTTAATTGATAAATGGGTTTAAGGCCTATAAGAAGCAACCTTAATCAGATAATATCTTCTCATTTTATCCAAATCACCTAATAGCTTAGAGAGAGAAAGTAGTAAGAGAAAGTGAAGGAAACTTAAAGATTTGGAGTTTTGTTGATTGAAGGATTGAAAATCTGGTGTTTGAGCATCAAAACAACAAGAAAGAGTAAGAAATTAGGGTAAGAATAACCATCTAAATATCTTTGTAGATCTGGGTTGATTCTTGAGTTTTGGGTTTTTAGGGTTTTGAAAAAGATTTTGAAAAGATCACATTTTTACATATGAGATGGTGTAAAAAGTTTAGATATTTTTATGGATAAAAAACTAAGGGTTTGGATGTAAATAGTATAGATTTTGGTTGAAAAATAAAGATTTTAGATGAAAAACGAGCTGAAAACCTCATCCAGCGAAACTGTAGTTTCATCATGTGAAACTAGCTGAGAAACTAGCTGAGAAACTAGCTGAGAAACTAGCTGCGAAACTAGCTGTGAAACTGTAGTTTCGCTGCTAATTTACAACGAAAACTGGGCAGAGATCTCATGCGAAACTGCGAGAGAAAGTAGCTATGAAACTAGCTGCCAAACTAGCTGTGAAACTGACTGTATTGCATAAAAAATGATAGATTCGTGTGGTAATTTTCATGCAGATTGTGCGACTTATTTATTGACCTGAATTCCTCTTAGACTGAAAACAATCTACTCATCAGGTGATTCGTAGATCCCCTATTTCATACATGTTTTAAACATTTTAGGGCGATATTCATACTAAATGACCGGTTCTTTTAAAGCAAAGTTTTATATACTATTTTATATGGGAAATGAGGTTTTCCAATAAATTCATATCATGCTTTTCTTCTTGCGATATGACCTTGGTAATGATGATATGTCTTGTAATATGTTGAGTTATATTATGTATAACCTAAAGATGAAAGTAAAACCTAAAGAAATATTATTAGCACATAACGTGTACCTTTGTAAAGTAAATCCCTACAAGCAAAGGGTAGAGGAAGGTTGCATTTATTGTGCCCTCATGATAGTAAGGCCTGAACTAGCATGTCAGTAAAGTAAAAGCCCGGACAGCCAGATCAATAAGGCATTGATTGGCATGACAAAAATGGCCTGGATAGGTATAACAGTAAGGCCTGGATAGTGACTGAGAATTGACAGATAACGAAGAGACATAAATGTAAAACAAATGAAAGTATTGACGATAAGGCGATAGTCTGTGTATAGTAATAATCGGATATGTGATAACTACTTTCGAATGATAAAGTTAATATACCTTACTAAAAAGTTATCTGATAAACTAAACCCATAACTCACTCAGCGAAGCTGACTTTTATATGCATATTAGTTTGACAGGTAAGTTGTTGGACTTAAGTGAATGTGGGCTTGGATTCTTGAAGCTACTTGGCATCTGAAGGCTGACATCCCTGATTAAGAAGATTATTAAAAAGACTTTTAAAGACTATTTGATTTTTTAAAGACAATGTAAATGTTTTATTAGAATTATGTCGTAATGGTTTGAAGCTTAATGTATTTTTCCACCACAATGTTTATCTAAATGAATATTTTAAATCTATGTTTTGCTGTGAATGACCAACTGTGAGGTTTTCTAGGTTCAGGGCCTTACAAGTTGATATCAGAGCCAAAGTTTAAGCAAAATGGGTAACTATTTTCAAAAGAAAAACTTAAACTTAAACTAAAAATAGGACCAAAGTGAGGATGCCAGTCCAAGTAGCTCGATGCCACGAGGTAATTATATATGTTGTAAATATTATTCGATTATGTAGTACCTTGTTACTAAGGTTGGACTTGAGGATAAAGTAATATATCATTAATCTGTTATGCCTACCTTAATTTGTGTGATCTATACATGCTTAGAATATGAATAGTAGGTTCAAGTGTTGGTATGGCTCAAGATAGGAAAGTTTAGAATATGAGAAGTTCTGTAAGTTGTTAATCACATTTGGCCACTTTATTAGAAACTTACAATATTTGTCATTATCTAAACTTGCCTTGACGGACCATATTGGTACCCTGAATCTTATAGGAAGTTGAGAACGTATTGTGGCACCAAACTTGCCTTGGATTCTTGAAGCTACTTGGCATCTAAACGAGTTTGAATTTAACTGGTGTCGTGTAATCAATAAAAATAGCCAAATTTAGCAACCAAATCACTTTACTCAAACACTCAAAAGTCAAACCCTTTCATTACAACTTCAAATCAAAACAACTCATCTAAACAGAGATCCCAAATCAACAACATACGATCCAATCATGTCATTCAGATCAACCAAAACAAACAATCAAGCAATACGATCAATCAAAACAACTCTCGGTCACGCAGGGAGGAACTCCGGGGGTGTCGCGGTCGCGTAGTCGGTCGCGCAGGGAGGTGCTCCGGGGGGGTCTCTCGGTCGCACAGGGAGGAGCTCGGGGGTGTCTCGGTCGCGCAGTCGGTCGCGCAGGGAGGTGCTCCGGAGGGGTCTTGGTCGGCTGCTGCGAAAATGGGGGGTGGGTTTGTGTTTTGGAGATGTAGGCTGTTGTTGAAGAAGTGGGTCAACATTTGTTTTTTTAAGGTCTGGGTCAGCTGCAAGGACCCGGTCAGCTGCAAGGACCCGGTCAGCCCATACCCCTTGCATATCAAACGGGCTGACCCGCTAATCGAGTCAATCGGGTCAATCGGATCAACCCGGTTAGCTGAAAACAAACAGCCCCTTATACAACTTTTATACTATATAATAGATTTAAAGTTTTAACCCTTTAAATGCAATACTTTTTTATTCGGACATGTTTTGGTGGAGGGAATCTAAAAGAAGAATATTAATAATTTCAAGGGGCCATGACGACGGTTTTTCAAAAGTCACTCACAAGTGGTTTATTTATTTATTTGTTTAATACTTCACAAAACTACAAAAGTATGAAATAGCAGTCATGGAAATTCATTTGTGTTGTTTGAACTTTCATGGCTAAGCTAAACCACTATTTTTGACTCGTTCGTATATATTATTCAACTATTTAGTGCTGTAAAGTTCTACCCGATGATAATCTGTAACCCACTAAATCACAAAATCACACACACAAGATGTTGATGATGAAACCAGTGTTCATGGTTTTTGTGACATTCATCTTCACTATGCTCACAGGACTTGCTGATTCTGCGGTTCCGCAAGAAGAAGGTATATCAGATTTGCAAATAGTTGTTTTACAGTTTTCATCAAGCTGTTGTACTGAAGTCAACCGATTGTTATTATGTTGATGTCAATTAGCTTAAACATGAGTGAATTTGTTTCGAGTAAAACCCTAAGATGTGAATTGAATTCTGATATCTGTTAGCTATTTATGGTCCTGCATGGGTTGTAAGTTTGAAATGAGAGGCTGGTGATCTCTTGGTAGTGGGTTAGTTGCAGCAATTGTAGTTGTTTGGAGGTTAATGAAGTTAGTTTTTAATTTCAATTTGGGGTTTTAGAAGGTAATAAGTGTTAGCCCCTTGGGAGGTAATGAATCACTTGGACTCATCTGGAGGATTTTATAGAGAACTTTGCAATATCCCATGTCACATAGGTTGCAAACATGGGGAAGTTTTAATCGTAAAGTACAGAGAGATTTAAAGAACTTCTAAGTAGGTTAGAACTTTGAATATAGGGGTTGCTACAATCCAATATGCAAGATCAAGTAATCACTCTAGATTGTCAATGAACTTTGAAATGGAAACCGGTTTAGTTTCTTAGCATGCAAGTTCTCTTGATCCAACTTTAATCAAGAAAACATCATACAGTGTTTAAGATTTAGAGTTGTGCAATTAGTAATATAGATGGTTGGTGTTATTCTAACTGGAATGAAGTTGAATGTAGTTGATTTCTTTATAGTTAACATTATTTAAGGAGCTTATCAAAATTACTCATTAGTCTTGGTCAGTTGAAGGTCTTGAACAAATATTGACATTAATGGGTGCAACGAATTGGAGGTTCAATGGAAACTCTTGTCAACTTGAAGTGATTGCTGAAGTGCCAAAGCCCCACCCTGAAGCTGAAGCCAGGGTCCAGTGTGACATAGACTGTAACAATGCCAACTCCAGCAGCTGTCATGTGATCAGCATGTAATGTTCTCATTTGGCATTTTGTTGCATTCAGTTATCTTGTAATTGTTCCCATATCAGTTTGATTTGTCACCAACAACCTCTTATCATAGTTTTAGAATCTGAAATTAGTTTAAACCTAGATCCGTCTAGTGTTTATTCTATTATACTTCTAGAAATTGATATATGATACAAGCCTGGTTCTACTTTACATTTAACCTTTAACTGCAACAACATTTTAATAAACCGCCGAGGCAATATCCAAGAAAAATGAATTTTGCCCAGTGAATTCAGAAGGGCAATCTTCAAAATCATCTTGGGTTTAAACTTCATGTATAGATCACAACTATTGTCCTCAAATTTCTTATTAAATTTATCTTGATAATAATTTTGAGAGCAATCTATTGGAAAACAATGCAGTAATGCACAAACAGTAATTCTTATTTTGGAACAAGAGTAATTGTTTCATCAAAGGATGATTTTTTCTTTTTATTATAAGATATTAAACTTATATGGTATAGAATGAAGGATCTTTCACTTATGACATAATTTAAACATAAAAAATTCTTTTTTTTTGTTGGAATGAAATCTGGAATGAGAATATTTTTTCTTTGAATGTTCAAAAATCATCGTATATCTTTCACTTATGACATAACTTAAATAAAAAGCTTATTTGTTTTTTTATTGCTGGAATGAAATCTGTGAATGAGAATATTTTTTCTTTGAATGTTCAATAATCATCATATAATAATTTCTGCTGCACATGCTTCTACTCTTTTCTCTTTCTTAGAAGGTATTTTGTCAATGCAGCGTACATAAATATTATAGTCTAGGTGGTGTGCTTCCACCTCAACTCGTACAGCTTCCTTACCTTCAAACTATGTAAGTGTGGGTCTTGTAGCTACAGTGGTAGTGTTGGCATATTAGTGGGACTAAATATATTTATTTTTTGCAGCGATTTGGCTTATAATTACCTTGGTAGCACCATACCATCCGAATTGGGTTCAACACAGTTGCAATCAATGTAAAAATCAATTTAGATATTTTCTTGTTCATTAACCTTTGAATGTTTTAGTTTATGTTTTCATAGCATTGAGCTATTGACTACGCAGCTCTCTTCTTGGAAACCGCTTTTCTGGAAAAATACCAATCGAATTGGGGAATATTACAACTTTGACATATTTGTAAGTCTTATTTATTTTTGTTTGGTAATTGTTTGTTACTATTAGTCAGATTATATTGATGATTATATCATAACATTGAATGTTGGAATAAAAGACCAAGTTTAATGATATTTGGTCTTAAGTAGCTTCCACAAACATTTGATACTCATGTTCCATACATGGGAGTTCAACCATATGTTTTCATCTGCGGCTACTTATCACCAATAATTTAAGGAGAACTTATGTATAATATTGTTATGTATATTCTGTTCAAACAAAAAAAATGTTATGCATAGTGATGTAACCAGTAACTATAAGGTGTAAGCAGGAACCTTGAAGCAAATAACTTTTCTGGGACAATTCCTTCTGACCTGGGGAGATTAATTAATTTACAAACATTGTAAGGCTGATTGGATCTGATTTTGTTTGTTCTTCGACTAATAATGTATTTTTTATTTACTCTGTTTCTTGATACTTTGCTCCAGGATCTTGTCCTCAAACCAGTTGACAGGAATGTTGCCAGCATCCCTTGCTGGATTGAGGCATTTGACAGATTTGTAAACACTTTTACATTGCTATTTAGCTAGTTTATGTTCCATATATAGTTTTGTTATTAAGTCTTACATGTTCATAAACCTAATGAAAATTTTAAGAATCCGCATCATGTAAAAGATAAGAAGCAGCCGGCTACACCTATGCCTATTTGTTTTGAGGAGGGGTTGTTTTCTCAGCGCAAATGTGAGAAAATTTTTCTTTATTGTACAGTAGGGTGAGTGACAACAACTTCAGTGGGTCTATACCTGATTTCATAGAAAATTGGAAACAACTCAGTAAACTGTAAGTTCAGTTTCCAAATATTATGCATGCTGAACCATATACTAACATATGCAATACTGAAAATATTTATTCGCATTCAACTTTTTTGTATCATTGTTTTTGAAGAGAGCTAATTGGAACTGGGCTTCAGGGACCAATTCCTTCATCCATATCTGTTCTGAATCTAACTGATTTGTGAGTGAAAATAACGTTAACTTCATACGATTCTTTTCTTTTTATCTTTTTTTCCATTTCATGTAATGGGAAATGATTTACGCTGCAGGAGAATTTGTGAAATAAGTGGACCAACTCAGAGATTCCCTCCGTTGTACAATTCTATTGGTGTACAAACAGTGTATGTAGAAGGTTCTGGTCTATACTTACGATCAAATATAGAGGTGTCAATGCCGACCTGTAAATGGGTTGGTTTAGGCTATGCATTTAAGGGATCAATAAAAAAAGTAGTTTAAAAGAAAACAGGTGAAATGTACTAAAAGCTATCCAAATTGTATTTGAATACATAAAACCTAAATCATTTTTTCTGAGGAAATAAAATTATTTTTGAAATGATATATGTTTATAATATCATCTGATACAATGAAGTACATAAGCAAAAAAAGGTGCTGGTCAACCCAACCGACCCTACCCATACCAATGACCTTTCATTTTGATCCATTGCCGAACTCTCATCCCTTTGGCACATCTAATTATGCATTGTGCAGTGAGTTCCATACAATTTGATGCCCTTTTGTTCTGGTGTACAGTGTATTGAGAAACTGCAACATTTCTGGAGAGATACCTGCTTATATTTGGCAAAGGCGAGATCTTCAATTATTGTAAGTAGCACATGCGTTGACTCCATAAAGATGTATGATGCTCCAAAAATGACATGTGTGGACTCACAAAATGACTTGGTGTTGCAATACTAACTTTGGTATGCAACATAATCTGTTATTCAGTAGCTATTGTACTGTAATTTGAACAGGGATGTGAGCTTTAACAAGTTAACAGGGGGAATATCCCGTGACATCATTGGTAGAAGCTTGCGTTACGTGTAAGTATGACTCAGTTAGTTAAATTTGTGAGGTTATATTGAACTTTGTGCAGATTATATGTGTGCATGCATTATATACATATATATTATATGCATAGTTATATATAGTATGCATGTATATGTGTTTAGACATTTGATGTGGTCTTAATAGGTTTTTGACCGGCAACATGCTAAGTGGAGACATACCAGACGCACTTTTGATAGAAGGAGCTACCATGTATGTCTTTTTCGTGGCTACTGAAGCAAGGATATCGTTTTACTTTCAAAGTGTAATGGATTAACTTTCAGCTTCAAAATTGTTGTCAATTAAGAGTGTTGCAGGTCAACCTGAACCTACTCGTGGGCCAAATAAGAAAAAAACTAGCGAAAAGAGGAACGGGTTGAAAATTCCTAATGTCTATTTTGAAGGCATTCAACCATTATAGTCAAAGTTTTTGACTATTGTCACAGTAAATTTGCTTGTGTGATGATAGTTAATGCATAAATATTACTACTTAAAAAAAGGACAAATGTGTTGCAGGTCAACTTGAGCCTACTCATTTTGAGCGGTACAAAAAATCTTTTTTTAGCCCAAATCTGTTTCGACGTGTACAAACACCATATAAATTGTAAAATATGCAACACAATTCAGGTCTAGTTTGAGTTGAAACTTAATCCATTTACCTGTTAAGTCAAATCCATATCTCTGTGGATAGAGTGGTGATGATGATCTATTTTATCACTTGCAAATCACATAATTAACCACTGATAGAGTAATATTAGATCAGCTTTCATCATATATTTGATTTCATTTGATCTAGTGACCTGTCCTACAACAATTTTACTTGGCAAGGGCTTGATAAACCTACATGCCGACCCAACATGTGAGAAATCTTATCTATTTAGCCTTCATATTCTTCTTTCTTATGCAACTTTTAACATTTTTTTTCAATTTGATAATACTGATCCACTTTTATGTTTGTATTAGGAATCTATACCTTAACCTGTTTAAGAGTTCTTCAACAGGAAACACATTGTAAGTATAACATGTTGGTTTAGTTTTATGAGGATGTTTGGGTTTGCTTTTTGGAACTAGTACTTGTGATTCAAAGTCGCAGTACCTATTTTTCAACATTTGCATGAACAGTTTGCGCCTCTCATTATATTAATTCTATACATCATAAAAATTATTATCATCTGAATAGTCATGCATTTGTATGTTACATCAATGCTCATCTCTCTTACATTTATATCATAAATAGACAGGATATACTTCCATGCATGCGGGATGCCAAGTGTGCTAGATGTAAGTGGTTTATACTTGAGCACATATTTTTGAATTTATCTTGATGTTATATTAGTAAGTAAATGCTTCTCCATCTTCTTGTTTATGAACCCACTTTGATGAAAGTTGTAACGCAAATTCCATTTTAGGAGTGATATAGATTAAAAAAAATCCATTCTCTTACTCCTTCTATCAAAACAAGTTAGATCCTATCGAAGTTGGTTATTTAAGATTGTGTTAGTGACTCCCATTTATGTGAATTGGCATTTACTATCATCAATTTATTTATTTATGACAGATGGATGTTCCTTACATGTTAATAGTGGGGGAAATGATTTGAAGGTTAAAGAAACTAATAAAGATGTTGTTTATGAAGGAGATGCCTCGTTTGATGGTGGTGCAGGAAGTTTCCATAGAGGTCGTGATAATAACTGGGGACTTAGTAGCACTGGAGACTTCCTTGATGACAATATTCAAACAAATCTTTACGTAGAATCTTTGCAGAGTAGTACAATTAACAACCTACCTTCTCTTTACACAACAGCGCGCCTCTCTCCTCTTTCTCTTACTTATGTCAGCTATTGTTTACAAAATGGTGATTACATGGTTAATCTCCACTTTGCTGAAATACAGTATACTAATGATACTACATACAGAAGTCTGGGCAGGCGGATATTTAATATCTATATACAGGTGATAATTTGACTAAATTTGAATTACACAGATGATTTCACTTGTGGTCTCTAACTCTTAACAATTACAAGCTTAGTCTAATACTTTGCACAAACGTAACACCAATGGTGCGTGAGTTGGATGGGCGTTAACTTTTGTTGTGAGATAATCATTTTTAGGTACGATTTACAGAGGATTTGGTTTGATTCAACACCGTCGCCCAACCTCTATGAACAAAATCACAACCATAAAGCCAACCACCATATCGCCATCCAACTTATGGTGGCGTTGGCGGTAGTTCTGCAAATCAAAAGGGGGATGACTGATAGAAGAGTGTGGTCGGCTCCTGGTGGTGTGCGGTTGGGTGCAGTAGTGCGGTTGGGTGCAGTAGTGCGGTTGAAAAACGAAGGTGAGGTAATTTCTGATTGGGTGCGGTGGTGTGGTTGGAAAACAGAGGTGAGGTGGTTGCTGGTTGAGTGCAATGGTGGGGATAGAAAATGATGGTGAGGTGGTTATCGGTTGGGAGCGGTGGTGGGGCTGAAAAACAAAGGTGAGGTGGTTGAGGTTGGGTGAGGTGGTTGAGGTGGTTGAGGTGGTTGAGGTGGTTGAGGTTGGGTGAGGTGGTGCGGCTTTAAAACGGAGGCGAGGTTGGTACTGGTTGCCGGTTGGGTGCAGTGGTGCGGCCATAAAAAAGGGTTGCTGGTTGTTTACGCTAGTCTAAGTTTTAATTGGTAGGTATTTTTAGTTTATTTTGTTTTTATTACAGGGGTAGTATGATCATTTTTAAAATATTTAATGGAATAAGTTAACGCCCATCCAACTCAGGGACCGTTTGTGTTACGTATGTGTAAAGTATTGGACTAAGCTTGTAATTTCTAAGAGTTAGAGAACAAAAGTGAAATCAGAGTATACCGACCATCCGTCCTTAGTTATTTTACATCCAGTCTATGTGCTGAATTTGTCAGTAATTCAGGGAAAACTTGTTAAGAAGGACTTCAATATTGAAAATGAAGTTGGGATAAGAAGGCCTCTTGTAGTGCCCTTCAATGCAAGTGTGACAAATAACATATTAGAGATACGTTTTTACTGGGCTGGTAAAGGGACGGCACGTTTTCCTAGGAGAGGACGCTATGGGCCCCTCGTGTCAGCTATTTCTGTCAACCCATGTGAGTACCGTACGTTTAACTATATTCTGGCTAGAAATGTAACTTATATTTCTTGTTTTAACAACTATTTAGAATTAGCAAGATTGATGGCTTTGGTAACGGTTCAAAACTTATTTCTGTTGAACTGACTCATTTTTTGTTACAGTTTTAGTTGGTCTGGGTTCTGGTTTGGTTGACCTGCAAATATTGTTTTCCACTCTCTTAAATATTTTATGTAAAAATTAATGCGGACCTTAAAGAAACTTAAAGAAACCATTAAGGTTGTTGCTTTGTGACCTTGAGGCCATGAGTTCAAGGCATGAGAAAAACCTCTTGCACAAAGTGTAAGATTAGGATGCAATACATCGGACCGTGGAGTGATCCGGCTCCTCCCCGGCCGATGCGCAAAATGGGAGCTAAGTCAAGCACCACATACGCCTTATATAAAAAATTATTTGTAAGGCATTATCACAAAATCAATATTGTAGTAAACTAATAATAAAATCAAAGTCTTCAAATAAAACAAATTAAGAATTTATATGAATTAAAATATGCTTTGGTTGGCTTAGCCTGTTTGAACCGGTTCCGTTAGGTAAACATTTTACTTGGACACATTTAAGATTAGAAAGCAATCTAAATTAACCTATTCATAAAAAATGAGTCAAAATTATCACTCCTATGTACAATGATATTCATATTGGCTGTGACATCTGGGGATGTTTACATTTTTATAATATTATTCAATGTTTAGTTCTTTTACAAGAAAAATGTGAATTACAAGACCTAAGTGAAAAAAAAATTTAAATAAAATAACATGACAAGCCCCGATGAGCGACAAATAAGGATATTCACTGAACACTTAAATCACCATTCAAATCTTTAGCACTCTAAGCATATTAGCTTCGCACATAAGTTGGGATTGCAGACTATTGTTTT
Source organism: Flaveria linearis (assembly GCA_024085815.1). Taxonomy (NCBI): domain Eukaryota; kingdom Viridiplantae; phylum Streptophyta; class Magnoliopsida; order Asterales; family Asteraceae; genus Flaveria; species Flaveria linearis. The sequence goes on from JABSNV010000190.1 coordinate 16,292, forward strand.
CTGTCGTGGTAAATGCCAGTGTCATAAAAATTGGTTCTAGTCGGCGATTAATCAAATTAATTGGAAATCGGCCACCAGCCTTGTAGATTTTACATAATCTGAGGGTTGATCGGTAATTGGTCCTGGTCGGAAAAAATAGCACCTACTTGGATTAGAACCTAATCTCATAATTGGTCAAATTTCTTTCAAAATCAGTCAAAATTGCCCAGATTTCTGTCAAAATCAGTCAAATTTTGGTTAGAATTGGTGGTACGCCAGCATTAACGGAAAACTTTATGCAAAATCTCAAATCCTATGGCTTATAAGCTACTTATAATAGTTGTAACTCTTGCAAGCAGATTTTAAAACCTGTTCAGTACGTGGGAGGACAAACACAGTTGCTTATGTTGGTTTTGCGATTGGGGGGTTGTTTCTCATGTTCATAATCATCCTTGTTCTCTGGTGGAAGTGCTTTTCGAAAGGCAGAAAAAAGAATGATAGAGGTATGGCTTTTCTTATAAATTTTATATATGCTTATAAGCAATAGGATCTAGGGGTATTTCAAAAACCGACCGGACTGCCCAAATTGAAGTAAGTCAGCTGGTTTGAGATTCAAACAGTTCAGTTCACCACGCGGTTTTTGTGGTTTGGTGTTTTTAATGGTTGGGTCCGGTTTGAAACATGGAACTGACCAACCTAATCGGCCATTTGACCTCTATTATTTGTATATTCTTTTAATTGTTGGAATCTGTTGTTATGCATATGTATTGTATTGATAAAGAATCTGTATCATTTTAGAAATTTTATTACAACCTATGGGTTTGAAAAAAAAAATTTAACAGTAAAAACGAAAGTGCTAAACTGCAAAACTAGCCAACCAGCCCATCCTGGCTAGTTTGGTCTATCATTTCTCGAGATTATAGTTAGCGCTTCGATCTAAAATTTTTTGTCAAAAAAGGCGGACCGTGAACACTCCTAAATTAGAATCCGTGTCTGAAATTTTCTTATAATGCTGTATTTGTTTTTGTAAATGATGTGCTGTGAACAGATATTCAAGGGATGGAACTGAAAACAGTATCATTTTCTTTTAAACAACTAAAGACTGCTACAAGAAACTTTAATGTTACAAGCAAAATAGGGGAAGGCGGCTTCGGACCTGTTTACAAGGCAATAATCTAGCACATGGTGGATTTGATGGTTAATATTTTAAATTGTGTATGGAAACTAAAAATATAGTATAATGGTGCAGGGTACATTACATGATGGCACTGTAGTTGCTGTGAAGCAGCTTTCTTCTTATTCAAGGCAAGGAAATCGTGAGTTTCTCAATGAGATTGGTGTGATATCTTGTTTGCAGCACCCGAATCTTGTGAAACTTCATGGATGCTGTATTGAAGGAGATCATTTGTTGCTTGTATATGAGTACATGGAAAACAATAGTCTTGCCAATGCACTCTTTGGTGAGTGTTTACTTTCTTTATCTATCACCATTGTTATTATTATTTTTACAAAATTATTATTGTTATTGTTATTATTTCTATTCTTATATTATTACTATTATTGACTTAATTGTTATTATTATTATCATCATTCTTGCCATCGCCATTTACATTCAAGAATATTTTGCAGCATGGAATAAAAGTGAATTGATGCTGGATTGGACAACAAGGTTTAAAATTTGTGTTGGGATTGCTCGAGGTTTAGCTTTTCTTCATGAAGAATCGAGACTTAAAATTGTGCACAGAGATATCAAAGCTACTAACGTCCTGCTTGATAAAGATCTTAATCCAAAAATATCAGACTTTGGATTGGCTAGGTTGCATGAGGATGACAGGAGTCATGTTAGCACACGAGTTGCTGGAACAATGTACTTCTTTCTTCACTCTTTTTGTAGCTCAGAAACTAGGGTCGAAAATTCAACTTGGGTTATCTATCATCTCTAGTGGGTCAAATGGGCGGAGTAAAAGAAAGATAAAATGCAAATGGTCCCAAGTGTATCTTTAATGCATGGCATTTGCTAAATCGCTTTATATTTAACAATCAAATTATCTAAGGACAAAAAGTATTTTGGTTCAACCCAACCCAGGAAAAATATTAATAAAAACCTTTGACATGGTTGTTGCAGAGGATACATGGCACCAGAATACGCACTTTGGGGTCACTTGAGTCACAAGGCAGATGTATATAGCTTTGGAGTTTTGGCTTTGGAGATCGTGAGTGGAAAGAGCAACAACAAATACATACCAAACAACGACGGTGTCTGTCTTCTAGATTGGGTACTAATCCACGTCTTTACTTTTGCTAAAAACGCATATACCGCTATATGTAGACACACAGTTATATGGAATAACGTGAGATTTATAAGGAGAAATTTTGTTTGCAGGCTTGTCGTTTGCATACTAGAAAACAGTATGAAGAGCTGTTTGATGAGAGGCTGGAGTTAAAGATCAACAAAGAAGAAGCAGAAACTGTGGTGAAAGTGGCAATCTTGTGCGCAAATGGAACTCCTACACTAAGGCCAACTATGTCTGAGGTTGTCAGTATGCTTGAGGGCAGAATCTCTGTTCCTGATACATCCCCACCAGAATTAGGTTCCCATTTTGAAGATTTGAGATTTCAAACGATGAGAGTGAGTCTAGAAGAAAACACCAAAAGTCATTATTCTGCTTCATCTTCAAATGATCAGTATGAAGAAATTTCTGTAGATGAAAGATCATATTGATTCATTGATCGGCCTGTGACGTGAATATAGCATGTTTTGCCTTGGTTTTTGTATGCATTTTCAAGTTATATGGTCTATTGTTTTGCCAGAAATAGCAGTTTCTCTAAGAGTTTGGATCGTCCCAATTGTATTAGCTTGTAAAAATAAGATGTAGGGTTCTTTTTGTTTTGCACAGAAACATAATAAGCCTTAAACTGAATTGCAAGTCGGTCATGTACCAAGTAAATTTGGATCAGCAAGTGATCACTACCTTTTCTTATGAGATCACTTTTACATCAGTATATTTACTTGTCACTCTACATATATTCGACATTTGTGGTTTACACTAAATTATATAGGTTTTGTTGCGTATCAAGTAATTTTAGTGATGTACAAACAGCCTTCCTTTCATTGTATGGCAATCTGATACGAACGAAGAACTAAGAAGAAGAATTCGATCAATCAAGCCATCCACTCATTCACCAACGGTCTACATATAACCACCAACCAACTAACAGATTGTTAGTTGTACAATTACAATTGAATCCTTCAATTATTCTAATTGACTTATTAGACTTTAACTATTACGAAGTTACAATATTAGTCCCCAAACTATTGATGCGTAACTATACTCCCCTGGTAATGAAATTATTGTCCTCAAGAATGAAAAGTAGGAAAAAGTAATTGAAATTCCTCCAAATCATCTCATGTGGCTTCGAAAGCCGGTAATCGAGCCCATTGTACCAAGATACTCACATCCATGCGATTATGCTTCCGAATCAATTTACGATCCAATATAGCCTTTGGTTGCAACAAGAACCGAGGTTTAGATGGAAGTGGAATAATGTGATGAACTGGACCACGAGCTGCCTTGAGTAAAGAAACATGAAAAACAGGGTGGATCTGCGATTCAACAGGGAGGTCGAGCTTGTATGCCACTATACCAATCTTCTCAGCAATCAAGAAAGGACCAAAGTACTTAGGTCCTAACTTGTGATGTTTATAAAGCCGAAGGGATGATTGAACATAAGGACGAAGCTTTACATAAACCAATTCACCCACCTCAAAAGAGCGTTCAGTGCGTTTAAGATCAACAAATTGTCTCATATGATTTCGAGCTTTATGCAAAGAAGTCTTGAGGTAATTGATTAGTAGCTCACGTTGCTTGAACCATTCTTCTATGGAATCAAGTTTGGAATCATTAGGAATGAACGTAATGTGTAAAGGAGGTGGTATACCATACAGAGTTTTAAAGGGGGTTCGGCCAATTGCCGAATGAAAAGTGGTATTATACCACCATTCTGCCAAAGTAAGCCATTTTGGCCATTGAAGAGGGGTGTCCATCACCATTCAATGCAAGTAGGTCTCTAGACAACGATTAAGAACCTTAGTTTGACCATCTGATTAGGGATGGTAGGCAGATGAAAAGGCTAAAGAAACAACTTGCAATCTCATGAGTTCCCTCCAAAAATTATTGAGAAATAGAGGGTCATGATCGGAAACAATGTTTCAGGACACCCATGCAATTTAAAGATGTTATCAAAGAAAACTTAGGGTAATGTAATAGCTATGAAAGGGTGTGTAAGAGCAATGAAGTGGCCATACTTAATGAAGCGATCAACAACAATAAAGATGGTATCTTTTCCAAAAGCTTTAGGCAACCCCCCAATAAAATCAATCGATATATCACTAAAAACAGACTTAGGTGTGGGAAAGGGTTGTAATAATCCTAGGCTGGCAATGCGTTCATACTTAGCTTTCTAGAAAATTTGACAATTCTGGACATAAAGGCGAACATCCTGAGCCCACTTCTTCCAATAAAACATATTCTTCAACCTGTGCAGTGTGGGAGTATAGCCAGAATGACCACCAATTGGTGATGAATGGCAGCGAGCCAAGATATCTTGTTTCAGGGAGGAATCATCTCCCAATACTAACTTGGACTTCCGTCATAGGACACCATCCTTGAAGGTCATGTGTTTGACCTGTTGACCCTGTTGTAAAGCTATCATCAAGGAAGATAAAAGTGGGTCGTGTTCCTAACTTTTTGATATCCTTGAACATAAAATAGGGTCCATGGTATCGATTGTCATTTGAAATAATGCCAAACCCTCCACCCTGGACAAAGCATCAGCCACTAAATTTTCACTACCCTTCTTCTACATAATGTCATAGTCATATCCTAATAATTTGGCCAACCATTTTTATTGCAAGGGAGTTGTAATCTTCTGATCCAGTAAGTATTTAAGACTACACTGATCTATACGGATAGTAAAATGCTTAACAATCAGGTAATGATTCTACTATTTGACTGCTAATAAGATAGCCAACAATTCTTTATCATAGACAGACATAGCTTGTTGCTTAGTAGATAGGCCCTTACTTATGTAGGCTAAGGGGTGACCATCCTGCATAAAAACAACCCCCAAACTTTTTGAAGAAGCAACAGTCGCAATGGCAAATTCCTTGGTAAAGTCTGGTAAGGCTAGAACTGGGGCAGCTGTTAATGCCTGCTTGAGCTGTTCAAATGCTTGTTGAGCTTCATCTGGCCAGGGAAAGTTGTCTTTTTGAAGGAGATTAGTAAGAGGCCGAGCTAAACTACCAAAGGACTTGATAAACCAGCGGTAATAGCCAGCTAGGCGAAGGAACCCTCTGAGTTGTTTAAGAGATGTAGGAACAGGCCAGTTGGAAATAGCTTGAATTTTGGATGGATCAATAGCTACCCCAGCTGCTGAGATAACATGCCTGAGGTGCTCCACACTTGAACCAACAAAAGAAAATTTAGATCTTTTAGCCAATAGAGAATTTTTCCTGAGTAAAAGTAGGACCTTCTCTAAATCTAGTAAGTGTTATTGAAAAGTAGAGCTGTAAACCAATATATCATCAAAGAATACTAATGCACACTTCCTTAAAAGGGGTTTAAAGGTTGAGTTCATTAAGGCTTGAAAGGTAGCAGGGGAATTGGTTAACCCAAAAGGTAAAACCAAAAACTCAAAGTGTCCTTGATGGGTTCTAAAAGCGGTTTTATGGATATCAGAATCATGCATTCTGATTTGATGATATCCGAATTCCGGACCTTAAGTCCAACTTAGAAAAAATAGTAGTACCCCCCAGTTCATCAAGTAACTCATCAATAAGGAGAATAAGAAAGTTGTTCTTCACAGTTACCGAATTAAGCTTCCTATAATCTACACACATTCTCCAAGACCCATCTTTCTTTTTTACTAGAACCACTGGTGCAACAAATGAACTAGTGCTCTCTTGAATTACCCCCAAATCAAGTAATTCTTGAGTCATTTGCTCAATAACATCTTTTTGGGCTGCTGGGTACCTATAAGGTTTTTGAGCTACCACAGTGGTACCCTCTATAAGAACAATTTTATGATCACAGGATCTAGCAGGGGGTAAGGATGTAGGTAATTCAAAGACATCAACATACTTATCCAGTAGTTTAGTGAAGAGAATATCATCAGATTCACCCTGAACCTTAAGAACATGCTACAAATCTTCATTACTATCCACCAAGTGAATACTAAACAATTGAGCTTATGCTAAAGGAGTGTTAAGAAGACCTTGCATCTTCTCAACAGAACAAAGTTGAATAACCTTGTCTCTAGTACCCTTAAGCTCAAAAGTCATACCATCCACCATAAAATTCATAGTAAGGTCTTTAAAATTCCATGTAATATTTTTCAATCCTTGCAACCATTGGACCCCCGAAACCATGTCATAACTATTGAGAAGAATAAGTAACACATCAGTCTTAAACCAATGGCCCTGCATAAAACATTGTAAATTCTCACAAGTTTTAGTGCATGACATCTTGTTACCATCAACAACAATAATATTCACAGAATCAATGCTTTTAACAGGGCACCCCATCTTCTTGGCAATGCCTCTATCCAAAAAATTATAGGTTGAACCAAAATCTATGAGAATTTGTAATGTTTTGGTACCAATGGATCCAGTAACCTTCATGGTGGAGTATGAAAGTCCTCCTATAATAGCATTTAAAGAAATTTTAGGATATTACTCTTCCAATGGGCAATGGGTGAAGAGCTCATCCTCCTTCACATCTTCCTCCTCTTCAATTACTTCTATAAAAAATAATTGCTTATTCTTGCATTGGTGAGTGGGGGTAAGCTTTTCTGAGCACCCAAAACACTCTCCTTTGGCCCGTTTCCCTGCATTTTCTTTGGGAGATAGTCTTCTTGTAGTGCTAGGTTTGGCTTTAATGGGTGGGGTAGGTAACAAAAGAAGGTTACTGATGGTTGCTCCTTTAGTACCATACTCCAATGCTTTAGGCGTGAAAGTGAAGTAACTAGCAGTAGAATTAACCCTTGTAAACTTACTCCAATGCTAATTTTGCTATTAACTCAAACTGACAACCTCAATTTGGATTCTGGCTAACAAATAAGCTTCAGGCAAACTCCTAGGTCTCAACAATCTCACCGAATAACCAATTTCAGGTCTAACCGCCCTCAAGAATAGGCTTATAGCGTACTCATCACAAATTGAGACCTTGGTAAAAGCAAGGCCAAATTCCTTACATAGATCGTGCAAAGTACCAGTTTGTCGAATGGCAGCTAAAGCCCCCATAGCATCTTGGCCCAACACTAGTGCAAAACAAGCCGAGATGAAACCCTTATATTTAGACCACAACATTACTTCTATTGATCCCCCCTCGGTTGAACAAAAGACTAATGACATAATAAAACAACATCTTCGAGATGCACTATATCTTACCTCATTTTCTATCTATCCGATGTCTTATCGATAGCAAAAAATGTTCTATGCGGCATAACCAACCTTCAACATTCGTTCCATTGAAGTTAGGAAATTCCATTTTCGTCAACCAATTGCCGTTATGAAATTGAGAATCATTCGATTACCCATTAGTTGCTCCATTACTCGTTTCATGCAATTGACTAATCGATAATGATTACAGACTTTTAACGATCTCCACAATTTGAATCTTCATTGAATCCATATTTGAAGAACTCTTCACTGCAGAAGCCTGCATTGCGATTTTAGTCGTCTCCAATTTCGAAAGATTGGCACCAGTTGCAGTCTCCAACCTTAACAAAGTAGCTTCGTGCTCCTATACTCTCTACTCCATCATCTGATTCAAATTCTAATTGCGTGTCATAACTCCAATTGATTTACTGATTGTAGTCGTCACCATCGATCAAGAACTTCCGAGGAAAGAACAGCTCTGATACCATTTGATACGAACGAATAAGAACTAAGAAGAAGAATTCGATCAATCAAGCCATCCCATTCATTCACTAACAGTCTACATATAACCACCAAGTAAAAACAAATTGTTAGTTGTATAATTACAACTGAACCCTTCAATTATTCTAATTGACTTATTAGACTTCAACTATTACAAAGTTACAATATTAGTCCCCAAACTATTGATGCGTAACACAATCTAAAGGTGTTATACAGTTATGTGATGATAGATTGTAAGTGAGTAAAGTGTAAATAATAAAAATAGAAGAAGCTAATAGCAACTTAGATGAATTAGTTGCGGTTTGCTATTTAGTAATTTTGATTGTAACATATGAAATAACATATCAATAATACGACAACTAATGTTTTTTTCAACTATGTCACCTATTAAACTCTCTCAATAGATATTAGAGTTTTCTGGTTCCATCATAGCTCCGGTGAAAAAATAACTTGAAGATTTGTTGATGAGAGCACATAAAATTGATATGCGATCATACACCTAGAGGGTCATGCTCTTCAATGGTATCAAGCCTATATGCAGACTAGGAGAATTTCAATCCAAGATTTATTATGCACTAAACAGATTCTGAGAGTCAATGCTAGAAGATGCAATGGAAGAGTTTGCATCACTTGTTTAAACAGACTCTATGAAGGATTATTGCAACAAATTTGAAAGTAACTGTATTTGAAGAATATGCAATCATCATATTTCTTAGGGGTCTTAACCCTAAGATTCAGTGCCACTGGCAAAGCTACAAGATAATTCGAGTAGGATATTATCCAATAAATATCAGTTCACACCGATGTATGGTTCAACATCAGTCAGTCTTATTTTAAAGATAATATAATTACCAACAAAATTAACACTCCAAGTAATGCAACTAAATTGCCAAATAATAGTACAACCATCTTTATGCAACCTAATTAAGGATTGTCCGGTAAGGGATGGACGTCGAAATAGCACAAGAGGAATGTTTCTAACAGTTATTCTTAATTGAAAATAGGGACAAGAGGAATGCTTCTAACAGTTATTCTTAATTGAAAATAAAGATAGAAGTAATAACAATAAATAGATTAACTATTTCTAACAGTTATTCTTAACTGAAAATAAAGATAGAAGTAATAACAATACATAGATTAACTATGTAGCTCTTGTTAATTAAGTTCTACATAATCACTATAAGTACATTGAAAATTACAATCGACACTATAAATTTTTCTTCGAGGCAAGTCATCTATCCTTAAAGAAGCTTCATCCGCATTGTTCCAGAATAATGCATGTGCTTTGGGTTTTTACAATCAACTTCCCAAGATAAAACAAAGCAACAAGTAATGTACCTTTTCAACATTGTATAGTTGATGATAAGTCGATTGAACTAATGTGTTTTCTAGGATTTCATACAACTAAATAATCATGTTCGAATCCTAACATGATTATTTGCAAATATATATATATATATATATATATATATATATATATATATATATATATATATATATACTAAATGGGTTACTTGTGAAAAAACAACAAAACACATAAGTAGAATATTACTTTTTTTTAACGGATAAATTGGAATCACTCACGGATCACTGGAGTATCATCGTGCCACCAGTGTTACCACGCGATCATATTCCACCACCAAATCACCAATTCAGGAGGAAACTCATAATTATAAGAAACCCCCCCTTTGTGAGATTCGAACCCATGACCTAATAGGCCCTAAGTCTTATCCCACCATCAAGATGCCACTGGGCTATAATGCCTTTGGCATTAGTTTTGTTATTATAACGATCAATGGTACTATCACTGACCAAACTAAAGCGTCACTGACTTTGATATAGACAACAAATCATTAAGTGGCTAATAAATTATGTTGTGTCACTAAAGACTGGTTATTGTACCTAGTGGGGTTCTTTTTGTTAGACACTTCAACACATGTTCTAATTGAGTCAAGAGACAAACTAGTGACTATTTTATTTCTATTACAAAAATGTTTTATTAGTAGAAAATGGGAGAGTTCATTTGTTTTAGGGAATTTTCACATGCATTAAATGTTTCTTGTTTTTTTTGAACGGCAAGGAAAATTTTAAGAATCTAGCAAGGAGCTAGAACAAGATACATACTAGATTACAAGACAAAATTACACCAGGACTCCCAATTGAAATTGCCTAGCTTTTTCCTATGCTTTATCCATAGGAAAGATAAAGTTTTAACATCCCCAACGAGATCTCCTGGTTCCATGCTTTCGCCCTCAAAAACCTTTTTATTCCTGGCTTTCCATATGATGTAGATTAGGACGTAGATGATGGCTTTTGTAGTCTCCTTTGAGCATGACGAAAGAGGGAGTTGATCGATTTCTTTGAGTGTAGAGGACATCGAGACAGCTCTTAGTGATGGAAGCTTGCACCAGGATCGAATTGCTCCCCAAAGTCTTGCGGCAACCTGGCAATGGAGCACAGTGTGATCAATGGTTTCAGCAAACCAACCGCAATTTGGACATGTGGGATTATCAACCACACCTCATTTGAAAAGAAGCTGTTTGATCGAGAGTTTTTGATGCATGGCTCTCCAGCATAGGAGGTTTACTTTGATGGGAAGAATGTTGATCCATTCGAAGGAAGGATCATTATGAGGGAGGATTTTCATTTCAGTAATCCTCCTAACGGAGCGAGTAGAGAACGGATTGTGTTCATCTCCTTGCCAGATCCATTTATCGCTTGTCACCATCCAGGCTATTGGAGATAAAGCATTTTCCAAGTCCTTCAGTTGGGTAGTCTCATGGGGAGACGAAGGATTCCTTTTCCATGCCCAATTGAAGCGGTTCATGTTACCTATATATTCCATCCTTTCCTTGACTGAGCAGTCTTTAGATTTTTCCAGATCATATAAGTCCGAGAATACCTCCTTTAAGCATCTGGTATCAGCCCAATCATCTAGCCAAAATTTTATAGTTGAACCATCACCCAATTTGCATGATAACATCGAGTAGAAGTCTATACCAAGATTACTGAGGTACTCGGGTAGGGCTGCGATATATTTCCAAGGCCCAACGATAGATCTCTTGACGGGGAAGTGGGAGTGTCCCCTCCTTTGTTTATGAATGGCATTGATGACCCGGGCCCAGAGCATATGGTGTTCCTTCTTATATCTCCACAACCACTTCGATAGTAATGCGATATTCATCGCCATCATGCTTCCGATACCCCATCCCCCTTGGTCTTTTGATCCATGCAGTCTGTCCCAGGCAACCCAACACATCTTGGGTTTCCCGTCTTTGCATCCCCATAAAAATTTCCTTCTCAATCTTTCGAGTTGCGAGATTACTTTCTCAGGGACTTTGAATTAAGAGAGGTAATATAAAGGGAGACTACCAAGCACCGATTTGATAAGTGTTAGTCTACCTCCCATTGATAGTGCTTCCGATTTCCATGAGGACATTTTCCTCTGCATTTTTTCCAACACAGGCTTCCAATGCGCAATTCTGTTCATATTTGATCCAACCGGAAGGCCCAGATACGTGAAGTGGCTGCTACCCGGTTGACAATGCATCGCTTGGGCGATTGCAAGGGTCATATCCGGAGGGATCCCTATTCCAAAAAGCTTGCTTTTTCGCATATTCAGTTTAAGTCCCGAAGTGAGGTTGAAACACCTGAGAATACATGCTAAGTTCTTTGCATTCAAGAGTGACCAATCTCCAAAAAAGATTGCATTATCTGCGAAGAATAAATGGGAAATAACAATTGAATCATTAGGGAGTTTTAAACCGCGGTAAATACCGGCTGAGAGAGCTGAGTTCATAAACACGTTCAAGGCCTCCATAACCATGATAAACAAGAAGGGTGACAATGGGTCTCCTTGTCGCACCCCTCGAGACATGCTAGATTCTTTTTTGGAGACCCGTTTATTAGGACGAATATTCTTGCTGTGGATAGACACTCCTGGATCCAGGCCCTCCACTTTTCAGGGAACCCCATAAAGCATTGAACATCATCTAGAAAGTCCCAATTAACCGTGTCGAATGCTTTCTCAAAATCCACTTTGAAAATCATTGCCTCTTTCTTCCTGTGCTTTAGCCATGCGACAACCTCATTCAAGATTAAAATTCCGTCCAATATGGACCTGCCCTCGATGAAAGCCGATTGGTTAAGGCTGATGATAAACTTCATTACTTTTTTAAGCCTTTCAGTCAGAAATTTGGCGATCACCTTGTATACACAGCCAATTAAAGAAATGGGCCTGTAGTCTAATAGAGAGAGAGGATCATCTCCCTTTGGAATCAAGGTGACAAAAGATGAATTGTTCCCAGAGTGTAGTCGACCAAAGGAGTGAAAATGGTCGAGGGCATTGCAGAAATCATCTTCAAACATGTGCCAATACTTCTTGATAAATTCAATGGTAAAGCCATCCGGCCCAGGGGCTTTTTGTCCCGAACAACTTTGCATGGCGCACTTAATTTCCGATCTTGTGAATGGAGCAATTAAGCTAAGGCGTTGATCCTCGGGGATTTTAGAGAAACCGTCACCTTTCATTTTGGGTCTAGTTGCATACGGCTCTTTAAATTTATGCTCAAAGAACTGTGAGGCCTTTTCTTTGATCTTTATGGGGTCGGTAACCCATCGGTTGTCAATTAAGAGCCCATTTAATCGTTTTTTCGCTAAGTTGGAATTTATGATACCGTGAAAGAACTTGGAGTTTTCATCTCCTTCCACCGCCCATTTGATTCGTGCTTTCTGTTTTAGATCAAGAATTTTCTGACTTTCAATTTCTTTGAATCTCTTCCTACACCCGACCAAGATCTTGCGGGTCCTCCTCAGTTAGTAATTCTTTTTCTGCCTTTTCCTCCATAACCTCAATTTTTGTTATAAGCTCCCTTGACTCCTTCTCCGATTGTTGTTTGTGCTCCTGGGTCCATTTTTTATTACTGTTTTGATGCCCCTGAGTTTTTCTGATAGCTTAGTAATCGGGTCCTTCTGGTTTTGAAGGATATGCTTGGGCTCCGAGAGTGTCTTGTTTATAACGGTATCAAAGCTATCCATTGAGAGCCATGAATTAAAGAATTTAAATGGTGTAGGGCCGAAGTCTATGGAGTCCGTTTTTAGAATGATTGGTGAGTGATCCGATAGTAGTCTGGGTAAAGCAAGTACCACAGCCAAGGGGAAAAGGTTATAGAAAGAGGAGCAAACCAGGAACCTATCTAATTTGCTCATTTTGCAACCGTTGCTTGACATGTAGGTGAATCTGGAGCCCCCCATTTTGTATTCTTGAAGCCCAGCTTCGGTCATGAAGTTGTTAAATTTTGTCGTCGTAGTGGCCGAGAATTCCGAGTTGAACCGCTCCGTTGGATTTCTTACCTCATTGAAGTCACCTGCGAAGATCCATAATCCATTGTAATCACTTTTAATTTGTCGTAACTTCTCCCATAATACTTCTTTTTCCGAGTGGTCATGAGGCCCATAAACATTCACCACAATGGTTTCCTCTTGACAATTTTTATTTTACCTCTTGTGAGTAAGAAGTACCTTCCTCTAATGGATTCAATCAGGGTGAATATGGATGGGTCCCAAATGCCAATAATTCCTCCAGATCGGCCGTTGGCATTGACCCCATCAAATTCGAAGGCCGATCGATTCCAAAAGGAGTTTACTTTTATTTTATGAAATTCATCGAATTGAGTTTCTTGAATGGCTAGGAATGATAATTTGTGATCTTGTTTCATTTTTCGGACCCAGGCGCCTTTTTCCATCCCTCCTGCTCCCCTTATGTTTAGGGACATAATATTCATTGATTTATGTTGGATACTCCTTCGCCTAAGACTGCCGCTCGGATCTTGTCTCTACCATTTCAAGCCCGAGAATTTCACCAACTATGATTGTTTTTTCCACAACCAGTTCTATATTCTTGTTACCCAATTGGTTCAGGTTTGTCGCATTAGTGGTTTGGTGTATTATCCCCACTTGTGACTGCTCTGCTGCGCCCGGGGGATGAGCATTTAGGTCAGGAATACCTCCCGAGGTTGCTCCTCCCAATGGGTTATGGGTTTGTGACGGTCCAAGAAGATCATTATCCAGATTATTTATTTCTTTGTTGGGCCAATTTGACGTCATGTCCATATTCTTCTCCAAAGAGGGCCCAACATTGTGGGGGGTAGATTGATTATTAATTGGGTTGATTCTTCATCGCCGAACTGTTTTCTTACGCGTGAATTTTCCCCATGTTCCAAGGAACAGTCATTAATGATTGACTCAGGAATTAAAGTTTCATTGGACCTTTGAGGTTCCCTAGGCAACAGAATCCGAGGGGGGGGGGGAGTCCAACAGCCATCGATCATCCTCCGGTGCACTGAGGTTGTCATCGTTCTCCGATTTCGACATGATTCCGACTTCATCGTCCGAGTCAGAGGGATCAATGATTCTGGAATTTTCGATTTGGGATGGCGACCACGATTGTTCTTCTTCCACCGCTCTGATTGTGAATGATGCACCCTTCCAACGAATGGATAGCACTTCATCGACTTTGCTGGTACTTTTTGTGAGGATGAGGCATTTTCCAGAAGACACGTGATATTCATTCCAAGAGAAGTCGGACTGAGTCATCACCCGACCAAGAGATTCTCCAATTCTGGTGTATGTTTCGCTACTTCGGAGGTTGATAGGAACCCCGTATATCTTCAGGCAAATAATTCTTCCTTGCTGGATTTCATCCCCGTTCCACAACCAAAGCTTGTTAAAGAGATTATGAACAGGGGCAGATGTATTTTCTAAGAAACCCTTGGCCTCAACTGAGCTTTTAAGTGAGAATATGAGGTTCAGACCCCCCAGATATGATAACTCAGCTCCAGTTATGCTAGTAGCCTCCACGACTCTAGCAGTGTTAGTCAGCGATAAAAAATCTTTTGCTTCACCGATAACCATCCGTCTAGGTTCATCTCTTATTTTTCCTTTCGCCCCGTCAAAATCTCTTTGAATGAAACGTTTGAGCTAGCGTTTTGATTTTTAAAACGTGGTTGGGGAACTCTGGCTTCTCTTCTGACATTCTCTGGGGCAGGGTGGTGGGGAGCAGTGGTCTTTTGCCTTCTTGTGAATCTCTGTAGATTTGCGTGGACCCAATGATTACCAATTTTCACTCTTGATAGTTCTCTAGCCATATCTTCTTCATCATCCACATCCCAGAATCTTACAAAACCGAAAACCTTGTTGTTCTTGTCCCTTTTCCTTGCTACGTAAGCGTCTGCGATTCTCCCTCAATGCTGGCAGCTTTTCCACAGTCTCTCGCTAGAGCAGTCATCCGGTAGGTTGGTAACGAAGAATGTTGATGATGTGTTACCATGGGCAGGTCCATGAGCTTGCAGTGTCTTCTTCTTCTTCCTGTGAACTGCTTGCCATCCATCTTCCAAAAACTGTCGGCCATCCATACTTGTTATAATCCGAGCGGGCTACTCTCCAAGTATTGGATTCTTATCACTTAACTGCCAATTCCTCTTCTTTCTCTTTTTCAATCATTCTCCAATAAATGTTTCTTGTTAGGCTCTTAATTAATAGGATATTCGTGAATAGTCACAATCTTTCGTAAAACCATACACCGAACCATCACAATGATTCGTTTGGTAACTACATACCAAGGCTACCATCTGAATCATCACGTGAATTAAAATACAGAACTTTTTATTATTTGTCATGATGGTTCATTGCTAACTACCAATCTGAAGGTCGCAACCCTTTGACTTATCCTCGTTCGAGAATCGCAACTATCCATGGCACCAAGCAAACTCATGTGAATCAACCATATATGTCTCTTTTCATATTCTTCCTAGGACTTAATCCGAAAGAATATATACTTATGTCTTTTTCAAAATATTTCCCAATAGTAGTGATATGTTTGAAGCCAAATTTCCATACATCCAATTACTGGACCGCAATCTTGTTCTACAACGTAAATCTTGGATTTGATGGGCGTTAGCCAGTTGCAGATTTTGATCAACTATGGGCCAACACATGCTTTTGTAGATGAGACATTTAGTCAATAAATTTTAGTACTCAATGGAGGATCACTACCAATGATACGCCTTTTTTAGTGTTAGTACTTAAAAGTTAAACAATGTTTGGATATATTAACAAAACATTAACATAACAATACCATCACATAATTTATAGTATATTGAGTTAGACAGTTAAGCACCAACTCTGAAACTCATACATTAGCATAAACAAGTCTTAGACAGTTTGAGAAATGATGGAAACACATAGTGTTTGCAATTGATTTAGCATCTTCTCATACTCATCTATCCTGCAAGCTCACGAATGTTGAGAAAGTGACTTGCATTCTCAATCGCATTTTCTATTTTCTGCAGGTCGTTTTTATGGATCTTTTTCTTCGAACTTTTATTTATGGTTTTGATTTTTGTTTCCACGTCATATATATATTGCTCCAACGCATTGCGAGCACAAACCTTATTCTTAAACTCTTGGTCCTCAAGCTTATACTCTTCTGCATCTTTCAGCATCTTATCAATCTCTTGATTTGAAAGCCTTCCCTTGTCGTTAGTAACTATCATTTTCCTTTTTAGGCCAGTAGTTACTTCCTCACCTGAGCAACTCAAAATGCCATTTGCATCAATCTCAAAGACCACATTTACTTTTGATTTACCCCTTGGTGCAAGTGGGACGGCAACCTCAAAACTCCCCAACCAGTTGTTATCTTTGGCCCTTATTCTCTCACCCTGATATACTAGGAAATTTATAGCACTTTGGTTGTCTTTTACCGTATGAAAATTCTCTGATTTTTTGGTTGGTATTGTAGAGTTTCTTGGAATCAAAACAGCCATAGTTTCATCACATCGCTCCACACCAAGTGACAAAGGAGTGACATCCAAAAACACCAAATCTTTAACCTTTTGAGTGGTCTCACCACGTAACTTCGCAGCAAGAATGGATGCACCATATGCAACTGCCTCATCAGCATGAATTCTCTTAGAAAGCTCCTTTCCATTGAAGAAATGTTGCAACAATTGTTGTACCTTTGGTATCCTAGTTGAGCCACCAACAAGAACAACTTCATCTATGTCCTTTTTATTCATCTTTGCATCTATTAAACAACTCTCAACTGTTTCTATGCACTTATTAAACAAGTCTGCATTAAGATTTTCAAACTTTGCACGAGTAATTCTTGCAGAAAAATCTACACCCACGTGCACGCCATCAATTTCAACAGTTGTTTCAATAGTTGAAGAAAGTGCTCGCTTTGCTTTTTCACAGGCTACCCTCAACCTCCCTACTGCTTTTACATTCGCTTTGATATCACTCCTATGCTTTCGGTTAAATTCATTGATGAAATAATTCACCATTTCGTTATCAAAGTCAAACATACCACCACCCAAATCAAAGATAAGCACATTCGTTTCAGAAGTTATATCATTTCTCATGTCTAAACCATACGCGATAGCAGCTGATGTGGGTTCATTAATTATTTGTAAAACATTAAGTCCTGCAACATACCCCGCATCCTTTGTCGCTTGGCGTTGTGAATCATTAAAATAAGCAGGCACCGTGATGACAGCATCTTCTACAGTTTTACAAAGGAACGCCTAAGCAACATCTTTCATTTTCGCAAGTACCATGGATGAAATTTCTTCTGCTGAAAATTGTTTCTGCTCACCCTTGTGTGTAACTACAATCTTTGGAATATCACTAGCCCCATTTATCACCTTAAATGACCATAACTTCATGTCATTCTGCACTGTTGCATCACTATATCTCTTTCCAATCAACCTTTTAGCATCTAAGAATCAATAATATGAAGTTTAAGTAAAATTTACTATATCAAGGAGTATATTTATATTTATATATCTAGCTAAAGCACATACCAAAGATGGTGCATGTGGGGTTCATAGCAATCTGGTTCTTGGCACCTTCACCGATTAGACGTTCAACATCCGTGAAAGCAACGCACGATGGCGTAGTCCTGTTACCGAGATCATTGGGTATGATTTGAACATGTCCATGCTGCCAAAATCCCACACAAGAATATGTTGTCCCAAGGTCTATGCCAATTGCTGGTGCAACTCTTTTGCACCCTTTGTGATCTTAAGTTCTCGTTTTTGATCCATTTTCTCTCAACGTATGATAGAAGAAACTGAAGACAAATAGCAAAAGGTATTGATTTCAATATCTACATTATCTTAAATAGGCTAGCACCTTTCATTTTCTAACCCAGTTTATGCAGACACTTAATATTCATGGACTATAAAATACATAAATGCATGCATTTTTTTTGAACGGAAAATGTACTTCGGAGGACAGGTGTTATTTTAATCGATCCCATCTGTTCGTTTCCTAGCCGGGACCGCACCCCCAACCCCCTGAGGATGAAACCAATTGCTGAGAAAACTTTTTGGCTCAACTCTAAACATTTTACTTAGAGTGATACTTGAACCCATGACCTCCTTTATTTACATATCATGGCCTCATGGGTACTTCATTTTAACCATGGATCATTGGTTATAAATGCATGCATCTAAAATACCCTTAATATATTAATACTGGAAATTAAAGGAAATCATTTAGTAGTTAAAAAGAATTGTCGAGAAAAGATTCATTGAAAACTAGGAATCGTTACAATTTATAGTTAATATGTGACAACCCGAGTTTTTCCATTTTATTATATTTTATAATAATAATAATAATAATAATAATAATAATAATAACAAAACTAATAATAATAATAATAATAATAATAATAATAATAATAATAATAATAATAATAATAATAATAATAATAATAATAATAATAATAATAATAATAATATATAATAATAATAGAGGATTGTCTGCTTTTGTGTTAATGGAAGAATTTGAGGGCCACTACTCCATGTTTTCTGCAATCACAACCATATAACAAACAACCCAATTTCACTTTATCTCATATATTTCCTCACCTCACATCAACGGCAACCTCTCGACACCTCTTTCTTGACTGTTTCAATCGACGACATAGCATCGGCAACCACTCTCTCCGCAATCAACGCCACCCCGACAGCCCTCCACGACCCCTCTCTATCACCGGCAGTCCTCTTCGGCAGTTCTCACGACCGTGCGACGTACCCAAGCGACGGTTATCCTCGCGATCAGACGACAACCCGTACCTCATTCGGTATGTTTCTCCTTTTCAGCATTCGATATCATTCGGTTTCGTGTACGGTTCCTCCTGTTCATAATTCGCGCTCACTTCGGTGCCCGGTTTCGGGTCTTAGTTCTTGTGTGTGTTCCGGTTGTGTTCGTGTGTGTTTGAACCTGCGAATCATCGGTGTGTATATATGTTGTATATATGCGTATGTATGAACCCGTGGGTATGTGTGTTGAGAACAGAACACGCAGCCGAAGGCTGCTGTGTGCGTTTATGTATATGTTGTTTTGCATGTATATATATAGGTGATTTTATCATGTAAACATATATGTGTATGTGATTGAGGGGCACCACAAAGCAACCGAAGGCTGCTGTTGTGTGCATGTGTATAAGCTGATGTTGTGTATATGTATGTATATTGCTGCGCATGTACGTATGCTGCTGTGTGCGTGACTGTATGTTGCTGCGTATGTATGTATACGTTTCTGTTCGTATGTGTAGGCTGTTGTATATGTACTATATATGTGTGTGCGCAGGTTGTGTATGTATGTATATATGTTGCGCAGGAAGGACAACACAGCAGCCTTCGACTGCTGTGTACGCGATGTATATGTGTTGTATATTATACATACATATGTATGTATGCTGCGTATATGTTGTATATGTAGCAGTGTGTGTGTGTGTTCTAACGTGTGTTGTATGTATTTATATAATCATGTGTACTGCTTTTTATATATATATATACATGTAAGCTGCGATATAATATATATGTATGTATGCGTGTAGTAACTATATATAAATGTGTTCATATGTAGGTATGAATGTATACTTTGTTGTGTATCATCGAATAGAGGTGTGCGTGCACCATGTTTATGTTTGTGGTTGAATGTGTTATTAAGTGTATAATATGATTTGTGTGCATATTGGGGGGGGGGGGGGAAGTCACGACAGTGGGGTTTGACAAGGAGGGGGGACTAAATTGTGCATCAAAGTGTGGGTTTGAATTGTATGTGGATTGTATGTGATCTGTATGTATGTATGCCATCGTAATATGTGTGTTTTGTTAATGTGTGAATATTTTAATCATAGATGCATATTATATGTGGGTTCTGTGAATCCAATTCATAGGTTAAAGTGGGAGTTAGGTGGGGTTATGCTTGTAGATGACAGATCATATATATATATATTATATGTACATTAGGTAGTGTATGCATGACTTGTATGTGGGGTTGATATGTTTGTACTATTGACGTGTGTTGGGGAATGCTTTTGAATATGAATGCATGTGTTGTCATGGATATTATAGTACGGGTTTTGTTTGAAGTAATATTATGTTTGTGTAAAATATATTGTACGTGCGTGTTTTGGATTGGGTCGTGTTGCGGTTGTGATATGTATGTGACGTGTTATGGAATTGTGTGGGTTCCATTATAATAAGTTATTCATAGGAAAATGCATAACGATTATTTTTGTACATGAATTTACATACGTGAGAATAATTGGGTTTTATACAGTTTGAGTGTGCTTGAGTATGTATGGGAAAAGTTGATAACTGGCACCGTAACCGAGTCGTGAACCGCGAAACCGAAAAATCCTTACGTTTACAATTAATAATTAATATTAATAATTAATATTAATTATATATATATATACCGAATGAAACACAGGTTAATCGGAACTCTAATCACTGTGCATTCGTGTATTCACTATTGTGCTATTAAGGTGAGTTTACAACCCCACTTTTACTTTATACTCTTTTTGGGGGAGAGGAACATGCTGTTTTTATAAACTTTACATTACATAGGATTATTGTAATACTGCATATACTTGATACTATGGTGTATACTTGCCCAACGGACCGTTAATATGGACTTAACGAGGTAATTGTTAGTAGTACTACTGGGATTGACATACCCCACTCGGGCTAGTCGCGCTAGCACAACGTTCGTCAAACGGTGAACGGTTAGCCTAATTACAAGTGTTGTGGTGTGTGATCCACATCCGGGCCTGTTTATTTATTTGATTACATGTCAGTTCGGCCGCGCCTTCATACACATAGTGATCATTATGGACTAGCTACCCATTATATGCTTTATTTATAATCCGGGGATTACATACAGGACGGATTACATAATCCGGGAATTTCATACTTGACGGATTACATAATCCGGGATTACATACAGGACGGATTACATAATCCGGGAATTTCATACTTGACGGATTACATACTCCGGGGATTACATACTTGATGGATTACATAATCCGGGAATTACATACTTGACGGATTTTATAATCCGAGAACTTCATTACTTATAATTACTGTTTTCTGATAAACCTGTGAACTCACCAGTCTTGTACTGAGTTTTTTTGCATGTTTTCTCTCAGGACAATGATGTGGCATGATTAGAAGCACAGCATCTACAGCATATCATTCTGTATTCACCACAAACTGTTTTCAAGATTTAATTTGCATTTACCTTACATAAACTGGACTGGACACGTGTTTGTGTGTTTCAAAACTATTGTTAAATATTTTACTGTATTCGTTTCCGCACTACTTAATATATTTGGTTTGTTTCATTAAAATTAAGCAACTTATATGATTTGTAATTATCGAGTCGTTTGGTGTAACTGATGCTTATCTGAGATCCTGGTTATGTCACACGCTTGACGGTAAAACCTCGTACGTGGAAAATGAGGGTGTGACAGATTGGTATCAGAGCATTAGTTATAGCGAACTAAAATGAATTTTGCATCTCATATGCATTGCATTTTAGACTATAGCTGGATTGGCATTAGTTACACACACATAGATTACTAGGCTATGCCTACTAAATTGGTTGCCTGGAAATTTTTGCTTTAACATATCCCTGTGAGCATATGGCTACCGGGATGGTGGCTCCAAGTTGCTGTGAGTCACGGGAGAGTTTGTGTGCATTTGACATCGCCTAAATGTTCTTCGTGATTTGTGTGACACATAGACACCTGTATTCTGGATTTCCTGGAAAAAGGCCCTCGGGCTAAGGCAAGCATATCGCATATATCTCATTGCGAGACCTGGTATGCTTACCTGAGGATTTCTGGGATGAGTGATAAACTATGGTCAATACACAGGTCTCTAAGGCAAATGGGTCAAATTACCTTGGCATGTCAATGATTCCCAAACTTTACTGATCCTTTCGACCCCGATACAATACATACATATTTGGTACTTCAACCATTGATGACCACTATACTTGACAAGATATGTTAACCTGATAGGAGGAACCGGGGTGATCATGCAAAGCAAGTTACCATTACGGGTGCACACGTAATTGTAATTTGTCGTGCATGCTAAGTCCGGTGAATCTGGTCGGGTGGTAACATTGCAGTCAGTATAAGTCATTATTCCTACACCTTGAGCAAGAAAGCCTCGGCTCTCATAGAACATAGCCACTGAGGTGGAAACTATTTATCAGTTTACTTGTAGAAATGCTCACACTTACCTTGAATTTGGACGAAATTCAAACCATGACAATTGTGTTAATCCCTCAGATTCGGACTGATTCTCTAGCTTGTCCATTTCTTTAAATCTTTAAATTTCTCTTCCTTTCCATTCCAAGACAAAAGGTCTATTTTCATATGACTGATAGCTTTTGATATTTGGTAATGTAAAGAATGTCTGGAAGAGGACGTGGACGCGGAGAGGTAACATCTCAATGACGCCTGCAGAATTGGCAGCGATAATCAATCATAGTATCACCGCGGCGTTGGCAAACCAACCCCCTCCACAGCAGAACCCTATTGGTCAACCGACTTGCACCTACAAGTCCTTTATGGACTGCAAACCTAACTCGTTCAATAGAACTGAGGGAGCGGTGGGACTGCTCCGTTGGTTCGAAAAGCTAGAATTGGTGTTTGAAATCTGCAACTGCCCTGCTGGGAATAGGGTAAAATATGCTGCTGGCACACTGGATGGTGCTGCTCTGAGCTGGTGGAACACACAAGTTCAGATGCTGGGCATTGAAGCTGCAAACGCCACAACATGGGTAGAATTCAAGAATCTGTTGAAAGAAGAGTACTGTTCACGAGATGAAATACAAAAACTGGAAACTGAATTTTGGAACCTGAAGATGGTAGGTTCTGAAATCGAAGCCTACACAACTCGTTCTCACGAGTTGGCTACTCTGTGCCCTACTATGATTAACCCGGCTTACAAACGGGTTGAAAGATACATCGACGGACTGGTACCTGAAATCCAAAGCATGGTCACCACTGCTAGACCAGCTACCATTCAGGAAGCTGTTCAACTAGCCCACAAGTTGACTGACCAGGCGGCCGCACAAGGAAAACTGCCCCCGAGGTGCTGCATCTGGTTTCCACAATAACAAGAGGAAATGGGAACCATCTACCAGCGGAAAGAAATCTTCATCCTCCACTTATCAACCTCAACACAAGAAGTTTAATCAGTCCCAACCCTCTCATTCAGGCGGCTATCAGGGAAATCTCCCAAAGTGCAACAAATGTCAGCTCCATCATACTGGGCAGTGCACAAAGAGCACGTGTGAGAGGTGTGGGAAGTTCGGGCATGTTGCCAAGTATTGCCGGGTGAATCTCTCGGGAAAAGCACCTCAACAATAGCAGAACCACAATCAGACTGTGTGCTATGAATGTGGTCAACCCGGACACTTTAAAAGGGATTGCCCGAGACTGAAAAAGAATGGTGATAATGGTGCTGCTGATAAGCCCAAGAACAACAACAATGGTGGTGGCGGAGGCAGAGGCAGAGTCTTCATCATGGGCTCAGGTGAGGCTCGAAACGACCCTACTGTAGTATCTGGTAGATTCTCTATTAATGGGTGTTATGCCTCTGTTTTATTTGACTCTGGTGCTGATAAGAGTTATGTGTCCATCAAGTTTAGTAAAACACTAGGGATGGTGCCTACTGATTTGAGTTCTAATTATGCCATAGAAATAGCCGATGGTAGGACGATAACAACAACACAAGTGTTTAAAAACTGTAAGCTAGGCTTATCTGGACACACCTTCAACATAGACCTTATTCCTGTCACACTAGGAAGCTTCGATGTAGTCGTCGGGATGGATTGGTTATCCCAGAATAGTGCTGAGATCGTCTGCAAGGAGAAGCTGATCAAATTACCTATTTCGGACGATGAAATTCGTATTGTGGAAGGTGAAAAGGTGGGTGCGGTAGTCGGCATCATATCATATTTGAAGGCTCAGAAATGTCTCAGAAAAGGACACCTTGCCTTGTTGGCACTTGTTACTGAACCAAAGGCGGATGAAAGGCGAGTTGAAGATATTCCTGTGGTTAGAGACTTTCCTGAGGTATTTCCCGAAGACCTACCTGGCCTTCCACCACACAGACAGGTAGAATTTCAAATTGAACTAGCACCAGGAGCAACTCCAATCGCTCGGGCGCCGTACCGTCTAGCACCGAACGAACTACAAGAGCTATCTAAGCAATTGCAAGAGTTGTTAGACAAAGGATTCATACGTCCCAGCTCTTCACCTTGGGGAGCTCCAGTGCTTTTCGTTAAAAAGAAAGATGGAACCTTCAGGATGTGTATTGACTACCACGAACTGAACAAGGTGACAATCAAGAATAGGTATCCACTTCCACGCATTGATGATTTGTTCGACCAGTTGCAAGGATCTAGCTACTATTCCAAGATTGACTTGAGATCAGGTTATCACCAGTTGAGGTTCGAGAGGAAGACATCTCCAAGACTGCATTTCGCACATGCTATGGGCACTATGAGTTCACCGTGATGCCTTTTGGGCTGACCAATGCCCCAGCAGTTTTCATGGACCTCATGAACCGTCTCTGCAAACCTTATCTGGATAAGTTTGTCATTGTCTTCATTGATGACATACTAATATACTCTCGTAATAAGGAAGATCATGAGGGACATTTGAGAACCATACTGGAATTACTAAGAGATGAACAGCTTTACGCAAAGTTCTCAAAATGTGACTTTTGGATGCGTGAAGTGCAATTCCTCGGGCACGTGGTGAATGAAAGGGAATACATGTTGATCCTTCAAAGATTAAAGCAATCAAGGATTGGCCGGCACCAAAGACGCCTACTGAGGTGCGACAATTCCTTGGTTTGGCAGGCTATTACCGGAGATTTATTGAAGGATTTTCTAAATTGGCACAACCTTTGACTGCCCTGACTCATAAGGGAACACTTTATAAGTGGGGTAGCAAAGAGGAAACAGCGTTTCAGGCGCTTAAAGACAAACTCTGCAGCGCACCAATCCTAGCCTTACCAGAAGGAACTGATGACTTTGTTGTTTACTGTGATGCATCCATCCAAGGTTTGGGTGTGTCTTGATGCAACGTGACAAAGTCATAGCTTATGCATCTAGACAGCTCAAGGTGCATGAGAAGAACTATACAACACATGATCTGGAACTAGGAGCTGTAGTGTTTGCCTTGAAAATCTGGAGGCACTACCTATACGGAACCAGGTGCACGATCTATACAGATCATAAGAGCCTCCAGCACATATTTAACCAGAAGGAACTGAATATGCGACAAAGACGATGGTTAGAATTACTCAATGATTATGACTGTGTGATCAAGTACCATCCGGGTAAGGCTAATGTGGTAGCCGATGCCCTTAGTCGTAAGGAACCCTAAAGCCTCGTCGAGTGCGCGCATTACAAATGACTATCCACTCTGACCTACCAATGCGAATCAAAGCTGCTCAATCTGAGGCTTTGAAGACGGAGAATCTCAAAGCAGAATCCATGCGAGGCATGGAGAAACAATTGGAGGTTAAAGCTGATGGAATCCGTTACTTTATGAAACGGATCTGGGTACCACAGTACGGGAACTTGCGAGAGCTGATAATGGATGAAGCTCATAAGTCACGTTACTCGATCCATCCAGGTTCAGACAAGATGTATCAGGACCTGAAAGAATTTTACTGGTGGCCGAAAATGAAGGCGGAGATAGCCACGTACGTAAGCCGATGCCTAACTTGTTCCAAGGTTAAGGTGGAATACCAGAGACCATCCGGTTTACTCCAACAACCAGAAATTCCAGTGTGGAAATGGGAGCAGATCTCAATGGGCTTCATCACGAAGTTACCCAGAACTCCCAGCGGATGCGATACCATTTGGGTTATAGTAGATCGCTTAACGAAATCCGCACACTTTCTGGCAATCCGGAGACTGATCGAATGGAGAAGCTGACACGTATCTATTTAAGGGAAATAGTCTCTCGGCATGGCGTGCCGATATCTATCATTTCTGATCGTGACGCTCGGTTCACTTCTCACTTCTGGCAATCATTACAACGATCATTGGGAACGCGGTTGGATATGAGTACCGCGTATCACCCGCAGACCGATGGTCAAAGTGAGCGTACAATCCAAACACTGGAAGACATGTTGCGTGCCTGTGTGATCGATTTTGGCAGCAGTTGGGAAACTCATCTACCATTAGTTGAGTTCTCCTATAATAACAGTTATCACACTTCGATCAAGGCAGCTCCATTTGAGGCATTGTATGGACGTAAGTGCCGATCACCTATCTGTTGGGCAGAAGTAGGAGAAAGCCAACTTATAGGACCTGAACTTGTGCACGAAACGACTGAGAAGATCGTGCAAATTCGTAACCGTATGGCAGCAGCACGTGATCGACAAAAGAGTTACGCTGACAAGCGTCGGAAGCCATTGGAGTTTCAGGTTGGTGACAAAGTACTACTGAAGGTCTCACCCTGGAAGGGTGTAATACGCTTCGGAAAGCGTGGGAAGTTAAGCCCAAGATACGTGGGGCCATTTGAGATTGTCAAACGGATTGGCCCAGTAGCCTATCATTGAATTTACCTGAAGAACTTAGGGGGATACATGATGTGTTTCACGTATCCAATCTGAGGAAATGTCTGTCTGATGAATCATTGATCGTGCCTTTAGAGGAACTAAAGATAGATGATCAACTATATTTCATCGAAGAACCAGTGGAGATCATGGATCGGGAAGTCAAGATACTAAAGCGTAGCAAAATTCCTATTGTGCGCGTAAGATGGAACTCCAAATGGGGACCTGAGTTTACGTGGGAACGGGAGGATCAGATGAAGTCTAAGTATCCGCACTTGTTCATGGGTACAACTTCAGAACCTAACTCCAACTGAATTTCAGCATGAAATCCTCTCAACTGAAGGATACTGTGATATCTCACGATATCAAGCAAAGAACATTTGTTCTATCTCATAAAGTTTCACATGCGTGTGATAGCTCAGATGATACAGATGGATTTAATGATATAACTGACAACGAGTCATCAGATGATGACATCAACTCTTCAAAGTTTACCTCAGAAAGTGAAAACGCAAACTGCATCAAGAAAGAAAAAGAGAATCACTATGAGCTGCCGATGGTTTCATGACCACCTTCTGATGAACAAAAGTGCTAGAAACATTCAAGATATTCCCAAATCAGAAAGGAAACCTAAGATTCTTCTTGTTGAAGATCATGTGGTGAATGCGAGTGACATCTGGCACTAACCAGTACGTCAGTTAGCATTAAGCTCGTTAACTCACTGTGTGTATTAATTGTCCTCATGTATTTTCATAGTTTATTTATCGGTTTAACCGAATTCTCCTTATACTTGTTTATCAACCCAGTGTTCCAATTTTCGGGACGAAAATTCATTCAACAAGGGGATAATGTGACAACCCGAGTTTTTCCATTTTATTATATTTTATAATAATAATAATAATAATAATAACAAAAACTAATAATAATAATAATAATAATAATAATAATAATAATATAATAATAATAATAATAATAATAATAATAGAGGATTGTCTGCTTTTGTGTTAATGGAAGAATTTGAGGGCCACTACTCCATGTTTTCTGCAATCACAACCATATAACAAACAACCCAATTTCACTTATCTCATATATTTCCTCACCTCACATCAACGGCAACCTCTCGACACCTCTTTCTCGACTGTTTCAATCGACGACAATAGCACCGGCAACCACTCTCTCCGCAATCAACGCCACCCCGACAGCCCTCCACGACCCCTCTCTATCACCGGCAGTCCTCTTCGGCAGTTCTCACGACCGTGCGACGTACCCAAGCGACGGTTATCCTCGCGATCAGACGACAACCCGTACCTCATTCGGTATGTTTCTCCTTTTCAGCATTCGATATCATTCGGTTTCGTGTACGGTTCCTCCATGTTCATAATTCGCGCTCACTTCGGTGCCCGTTTCGGGTCTTAGTTTTTGTGTGTGTTCCGGTTGTGTTCGTGTGTGTTTGAACCTGCGAATCATCGTGTGTATATATGTTGTATATATGCGTATGTATGAACCCGTGGGTATGTGTGTTGAGAAACAGAACACAGCAGCCGAAGGCTGCTGTGTGCGTTTATGTATATGTTGTTTTGCATGTATATATATATATAGGTGATTTTATCATGTAAACATATATGTGTATGTGATTGAGGGGCACCACAAAGCAACCGAAGGCTGCTGTTGTGTGCATGTGTATAAGCTGATGTGTGTATATGTATGTATATTGCTGCGCATGTACGTATGCTGCTGTGTGCGTGACTGTATGTTGCTGCGTATGTATGTATACGTTTCTGTTCGTATGTGTATGCTGTTGTATATGTACGTATATATGTGTGTGCGCAGGTTGTGTATGTATGTATATATGTTGCGCAGGAAGGACGAACACAGCAGCCTTCGGCTGCTGTGTACGCGATGTATATGTGTTGTATATTTATACATACATATGTATGTATGCTGCGTATATGTTGTATATGTAGCAGTGTGTGTGTGTGTTTCTAACGTGTGTTGTATGTATGTATATATAATCATGTGTACTGCTTTTTATATATATATATACATGTAAGCTGCGATATATATATATATGTATGTATGCGTGTAGTAACTATATATAAATGTGTTCATATGTAGGTATGAATGTATACTGTTGCTGTGTATCATCGAATAGAGGTGTGTACGTGCACCATGTTTATGTTTGTGGTTGAATGTGTTATTAAGTGTATAATATGATGTGTGTGCATATTGGGGGGGGGGGGAAGTCACGACAGTGGGGTTTGACAAGGAGGGGGACTAAATTGTGCATCAAAGTGTGGGTTTGAATTGTATGTGGATGTGTATGTGATCTGTATGTATGTATGCCATCGTAATATGTGTGTTTTTGTTAATGTGTGAATATTTTAATCATAGATGCATTATTATATGTGGTTCTGCGAATCCAATTCATAGGTTAAGTGGGAGTTAGGTGGGGTTATGCTTGTAGATGACAGATCATATATATATATATATATATATATATATATAATATATATATATATATATATATATATATATATGTACATTAGGTAGTGTATGCATGACTTGTATGTGGGGTTGATATGTTGTACTATTGACGTGTGTTGGGGAATGCTTTTGAATATGAATGCATGTGTTGTCATGGATATTATAAGTACGTGTTTTGTTTGAAGTAATATATTATGTTTGTGTAAAATATATTGTACGTGCGTGTTTTGGATTGGGTCGTGTTGCGGTTGTGATAGTATGTGACGTGTTATGAATTGTGTGGGTTCCATTATAATAAGTTATTCATAGGAAAATGCATAACGATTATTTTTGTACATGAATTTACATACGTGAGAATAATTGGGTTTTATACAGTTTGAGTGTGCTTGAGTATGTATGGGAAAAGTTGATAACTGGCACCGTAACCGAGTCGTGAACCGCGAAACCGAAAAATCCTTACGTTTACAATAATAATTAATATTAATAATTAATATTAATTATATATATATATACCGAATGAAACACAGGTTAATCGGAACTCTAATCACTGTGCATTCGTGTATTCACTACTGTGCTATTAAGGTGAGTTTACAACCCCACTTTTACTTTATACTCTTTTTGGGGGAGAGGAACATGCTGTTTTTATAAACTTTACATTACATAGGATTATTGTAATACTGCATATACTTGATACTATGGTGTATACTTGCCCAACGGACCGTTAATATGGACTTAACGAGGTAATTGTTAGTAGTACTACTGGGATTGACATACCCCACTCGGGCTAGTCGCGCTAGCACAACGTTCGTCAAACGGGTGAACGGTTAGCCTAATTACAAGTGTTGTGGTGTGTGATCCACATCCGGGCCTGTTTATTTATTTGATTACATGTCAGTTCGGTCGCGCCTTCATACACATAGTGATCATTATGGACTAGCTACCCATTATATGCTTTATTTATAATCCGGGGATTACATACAGGACGGATTACATAATCCGGGAATTTCATACTTGACGGATTACATAATCCGGGGATTACATACAGGACGGATTACATAATCCGGAATTTCATACTTGACGGATTACATAATCCGGGGATTACATACTTGACGGATTACATAATCCGGGAATTACATACTTGACGGATTTTATAATCCGAGAACTTCATTACTGATAATTACTGTTTTCTGATAAACCTGTGAACTCACCAGTCTTGTACTGAGTTTTTTTGCATGTTTTCTCTCAGGACAATGATGTGGCACGATTAGGAGCACAGCATCTACAACATATCATTCTGTATTTATCACAAACTGTTTCAAGATTTAATTTGCATTTACCTTACATAAACTGGACTGGACACGTGTTTGTGTGTTTCAAAACTATTGTTAAATATTTTACTGTATTCGTTTCCGCACTACTTAAATATATTTGGTTTGTTTCATTAAAATTAAGCAACTTATATGATTTGTAATTATCGAGTCGTTTGGTGTAACTGATGCTTATCTGAGATCCTGGTTATGTCACATGTCTGACGGTAAAACCTCGTACGTGGAAAATGAGGTGTGACATAATACTTGATCAGAAAGATTTAGAATTTACAAAAGAAATAAAACAAATTACAGTTGACAAGATTTAAATGTAATTATGGATCAATTGAAACTAAGATGTTTAAAAATTTAATCGGAATATCATTTATTAATATTCTAACAAGTACGGTGTAAGGTTAGGTGTGTTGAAGAGTTAAAAAATACTAGTAAAATAAATTAACATTTTTTGGAGTATGAATTTTTTAAACAACGATTTCATTTGGAAATTTAATTATAAATGACGTTTCTTTAATCGAAATTCATTGATTAAAACATTTTAAACATATAAAAAGAAACTTTCACTAAAGTTAAACATAAATTGTTTCAACTTCAACGACATTTAGATTTGAACTAGATGTGATTTAATATATGGATGCATTGAAAAGGCAATAAATGATTTAAATTGAAAGTAGTTTAAAAGAGATCGAAGAGTTTTCTAACACGCGAGTCGTGACCCTTCATATACCTGCGACCCCTTATAGTTCGACAACCTCACACCACAGCAATAACATTAAAACGTTCTTTCTTCCTTGCTGAGTACTCATCAAGTACGTTTAAACATCTTTCCTAGTTCTTATGTTTAGAAAAAAGTTATTAAATTAACCTAGTAACTTTTTAAGAAGAGTTTATAAGACTAATCACAGTGTGGCTGCCTTTAGACCGCTTTGTGAGATTGACACCTGCAAAGGTAATTTAGTCTTTTTATATTTGTATTTAGTTTGATTCTTTAATGATATAAATTAATTTAGTAAGTTACATAACATTCAATTAGCTGTTAAATGAGAATTCTTTTAATTTTGTATACTTCTATTGCTCAATCAATATCCATATATAGATTTTTTTTGAATGGCTCAATCCATATCCATATTCTTAATCTAATCATCAAGGATCAAACATATGCTTACTATCATCAAGTCATTCATCGAGTCATCAAAGATTTTCAAGATCAATATATTTTTTTCTCGATTCATATGTTTCAAATAAGATTGTTCATAAGTTCATAATATATCTTCCTATTTTTATAAAATATATGTTGATTTTTCATATTTGAATTCCGATTGATGTTGTCCATGTTTTTATCATTGATTCTCAGAATCAATTTTGTTTTTTTTTGAACATTCCTAGGTAAGATTTGATTATTATTATTTTAATATATTTTTCTTTTTAAATTTAGATTAGTGTTATAAACCGAATGATTGTAATCAAAATCATATTATTTTGGTTGTATATAAATATTATTCTCATTACACTGTATCGAAAACACATCTGCAGAATTGAGTTTTTTTTTCAAGATTCATATGTTATGTCGAATTTTGAAGAATTTGAGAGTGAATATTGCTTGTGATGACTCAAACCAAACCAAGTTGACCAAATGGTGAATATTAGCTTTATATGAATTTTTCATGCTTAATCGACATGCATGCATGCATGCATAAATGTTTACGTGTGCATGTATACAACTCTTATGAACTTAGTAATTATTGAATCATAAGTTTGTGAGTTACTAAATCATAGGATTATATGATTAGTTACTTGAATGATAGATGTTTTATCTATATGTAATGAATTAAGATTTGAAACTTAATCAACATTACCAAACAAGTTAACATCTAGAAACCTTATGTCAAAACCAAACCCAAACTAATCCTAAACATTTAAAAACTAACTTAAGCACCCACTTAACACTAGTATCGGTTCATTAAGACCACAATTAACCTAGATTAGTAACTAATCATCTAACTAAACTAAACTTAACCACTTATAAGAAGGTCATAAGCACCATAACTCGACACCTAGCAAAACCAAACACTAATCACTCTTTAAACCATGCCACCTAGCACCTAAATAATCACCTAATGAATCTAAAACCACCACCTCATTAAGCCTAGTTAGAGCTAATGATGATTTCTCCACTCTCCTTGAACCCTTCGGCTAATGGAACTGCCATAACCACCATTCTCATCAACAGCAAACCACCACAACCGTCAACCACCACGATCACCTTTCTCGACTTTCTCCCTTTCTCTCGGTTCCCCCCTCCACAGTTTTCATACCATTTAACCTATCATTCCACAACCTCTTAGATACTCTCTCGGTTCATCATCAACATCTCTTAGTTTTCATACAACCCAAACCATCACCTCTTGGTCTCTCTCGTTCTCAACATCATCCAAGCATCTTGAGCATCTCATCTTCATCAACCATGTTCACCTAGAGATCTTTTTCTCAAGATCAAAGCAACCTCACCAAGTGGTTTTCCAAGAAATTCAAGAAACAATCCCCTAAGCTCTCTTCCATTTCAAACAAGGTTTGATTCTTAAAATCTATAACTAACAAGTTTAAGAAGTTGTATATATGTTTAACTAACACATATAACCAACCCTTTAAGTTAAATCACCAAGGTTATTTACAAAACCTCATGAACACTTGATTTCTATAAAAAATCAGTAAGAAAAGGTTCAAAAACAAAAAAAATTGAGAATTTCATAAAAAATCCAAGGATTTAACAAAAATAAAAGATTTAAAGGGTTGAAACATGTCTTATTCATAATGAATTAGATTAAATACTTAAATGACTGTGATTGTGGGAAAATTTTTTAATTTTATTAGAAAATATTGGAAATAATAATCTGTAAATTATGAAATAATTATATAAGATATATTAATTTATATGATTAATTTAAGGAAATAAAGGAAATTACCAAACAGAATATTTGGACTCAATAAAAATCTGAAAATTTTATATGACGACCCTTATATTATATTTGAATTCCAGAATAAATTTCATGAATTAATTTATAAGTATGACAAAGTTTCATATTTTAGAATAACTAATGATAAGAAAATTGAAAGAAATAGTAAAATAGTATGAAAAATGATTAAAATTTTACATAAATTATGATGTACAGAATAGGACAGTTTGTATAAATTTCAAAATTTTTAGAGATATGTAGCTATTTCTTCCATTTATTGTGAAATTATAAAAGTTCTAGCAAATTACCTATAAATAAATACTAATTGTAATTTTTATGTAACAATCTGGATTTTGGAGCATTACTGCTTGTAAAATTTGATAATTAATTTGATAATTTTTGGACAACATAGCTATAGTTTAGAAATTTTAATTTGATTAATGATATAAATACTGAAAATTTTAAGGAAATAAGATTTATTTTAAACAAATAACTATTTTATAGGAAATGTTGACTTGTTGCTGGATATAAAGTGAGTAACATGACCCCCTTTTGATTTATAAATTTTTAGAGGAAAAACATACTATTTGTTATTAAAATTGATGCAAAATTTGAAAGTTTTGATATATTACTGTCATATTGACACAACCATTAATTCGGATGAGGAACCGTCAAATAATATAGACAGCGCTACTTAGGAATAGGTCGACATGTATCTGCCAGATGAGGGTCGTGATGTTATATTAATTGATTCTGTGATTTGTATGTGATAGTTATGAATCACTTGACATGTGAGTAGATTTGGTTGTGAGTTTGATTGTGTTGCATCAATTAAAATAAATTATTGAATAAACCTATGTTCTCACAAACTTTATGTTGACTGTTTAAGTATGTTTTTCAGGTAATCATAATGTTTTATAATTTTCATGTACACGTTCAACATGTTCAGTGATTGGTACAGCTATATAGGGAAGCTGTGCATATGGGTGGTTATTGATCCACCAGACTTTAGCCTCTTCGTGGATGTTCATGTCCATTACTAGCTGAAAAATAAATGAAATGATAAAAACATGTACTTTAAATTAGGATTACTAATGTAAAAGTCTAATTATTAGACTAAATTTTGTATAATGTAATCCTATAAATATGGGACAAATGGAAGAATTATGTTTAGTTAAATTGTTGTGATTGCATGTTATTATAATCAAGGTGTTTTGAACCGAAAAGTCACCCCAAAGCATTTCACGCTTCTGCTAGGATGTGACAGATCTGTTAATAAATTATAAAAAGTAATTTAAATAAAATATGTTTAAAAGTTACTATGATTGTGTTATATCATGTCTATTCATTTCTCGAAATAACTTATTCATTGTTCAGCCCACCTTCCTTTAAGTTTCTTCTCTAACATTTTGGATTATCATACAATTTTATTATCCCTATATGTTAAAGGATTATGTAAAATAAAATATAAAGCTTATAACCTTGTAGACATACATACTTTATATTTTTCTTGAAGATCATATAGCATAACTTTCCTGTTTATTTTACATAGTAATTTTTTTTAAGTTTTGTTTATTTATTATTTTAGAAGTTGCTGAACATCGCATTGTTTCAAGAATCATTAGAATATGAATAAGCATACTCATGATTTGTTGTCAAGGAATGTTGATGATTCATCCAATCAATCTGCTAATGTTTTAATAAACAAGTTATCAATTAACTATGAAGGTACTTTTGTTGTTTGTGTTTATATTTTTAAGTTTTATATTATGCAACTAAATGATTTCTATTTTGTATCTTAGTCCTTGTTTTAGTTATGTTCAATTTAGTGTTAGATTTTAATCAATATTAACATAATATATTTTATATGATTTTTTGTGTATGTAAATATATTACTAGGGTTAACTATATTTTGTTAACTGTAAATATATCACTAGCATGGTCTTTAGTTAACTGTAATTACCTGATGTTGATATTATTAGATATGAATGTTCAAGCCATGGAGGAATCAATTAGTCGTAATTACTTTCACTCACCAGTGATACAACGTATTGGGTTTCTAATGTTACCATGTATATACTTAAAGGTCTGCTTTTGACATAAGACTATCAACAACAAATAAAATACAAGGCGTTGTTACTTATAAGTACATTCTTTGTTGCAAGCCTGGTAATCCACGTGGTGAGTCTTTTGATTCTACGGACTTATACTCATCTTCTCAACCTTCAAGGACATCCAACATAGAGGTCATTGATTGTCCTGCTTGCATACGTGTAAAAGCCATACAGGGAACAATAAGATTTGTTTTGTATCACTTTATTGAGAAACATAATCATGGTCTTGTATCAAGTGATAATGTGGATTTGACTATGAAACGCCGGCAGTTGAACTTCAACGATCAGGTATACATACATAGAGCACGTGCTGCAAAGGTTTGGCCTAATGTCGCACACAGACTTCAATCAACAATTAAAGGTGGACAACATTAATTATCTTCAAATTATTATCGACCTTTATTTCATCACATATTGCATGTAACTTTCTTTCTAACTTTTTTAATGTACTCAAATTATACATATATTAATCTTTATATCAATAAACTATTGAAACACTACCTTTCATGTCATCAACTTTCCTTTTCTCTCTATTATCTCTTCCCAGCTTGTATTCCTTCATTCCTCCTGTTCTCAAAACAAAATTATAATTAATGCTTTTTTAAACATATGCGTATAGTAGAACTGTAAAATATCTATAGCCTGATCACTTCCTTTTGCCACTTTCTTCACAATCCTTTTTTTCCTTCTTTGTTTTAATGAAACTCCAGAAACCACGTTCCTACAAGTTGAAGCTTTATCTTTTTGTTCACTACCAACCATCACTGATATCACCATTGAAATTTTCCATCTTTTTCCCATATCTATTTTAACATAAAATTTTAAATGTAAAGATATATCCTCCATATATATAACCTTTAAATTAGTACAAAACTTACCTGTATTATTTCCTTTTTTTTCTACATGTAATCTCCTTCTCTATTACATTTTCCATATCCTTTGTTTTACCATTCTTTACATGACTTTCAGATTCTTTCCCTCTAGAATAAGATTTATATATAGGTAAATCATGTTTAAACACATCACATTAAACAAATAACTTAATATAAAAGATCATAATCCATAGTTACGCATAATATAACCTAAATAATATACTTACTTTAAAAATTTCATACTGCTTGAAGCACCAATATTAATGTTGTTGTGTTTTGTTGGTTGTTTTGATATCATTAATATACTTGTGTCTGCAACATAATGCAGGACCAGTAAATGGGGTAATGCAATAGTTTCATAATGTTGGAGAGAACAAACATCACTTAATATCAAATAGGGAACTAGTAAATGAAACAATGAACAAAGGAAAGAACACAAGCAGAACACAAGTATTTGGTTTTCAAGAATGATGTATATTACTCTCAAGTGTTTTACAATTGTTACAAGGCTTAGTCCTAAGGACTGGTTACTTGAGATACTTTATACTACATCGTATAGCTGGTCATACTTTCAAGGCCAGTTGAAACACTAATCTAGACAATAAAATCAATGTAAAGTTTAAAGGCAGATTGCCTTTTGACTTGACTATGACATGTCATACCTCACATCCTTATCTATTACAAAAAGGATAAAAGTACAAAGTAGAAATTTACAGAATCTAAGACCTTAATCTATAGTTGACAAAAGTATGAAGATATCACCAACTTATATAAGTTGGTGAGTCTTCAGAGATGGCAACAAAAAGTGGTTCAGCTTTTGTCAAAAGCATGTCAGAGAAAGCATGTATTCTCTGTCTTGGGAAGAAACGTCTCTTGGCTTCGGATTTGTCTTGAAGTTTCGAAAGACTTCATCTTTGGCTTTGGAAGAAATCGTCTTTGGCTTCAGAAGATTTGACACTTAGAAAATTTCTTAGTGCTTTTGTTAAATCTTCCAAAGTAACTTCCTTTGTACTTCAGTATACATGCTGAGAGCTTTTTGGTTTGCATCAACCTCTAAGTTAACTCTTACAAACTCCCCCTAGACTAATGCTACCAAAACTTGAGGATGACTTTAAGTCTTGATCTTCATTTGTTGACAATCCTCTTCAAAATCAGGACCATTCCCTTCTTCATCATTTCGTCTGGATTCCTCAGACTCCCAAAGTATTTCCTTATGTCAAAGAGATCATGTAGAGGAAGGTCAAGCATATTTTGCCAGAAGTATACGTCTTGACCCCCTTGATCTCTTATGAAATACCATCCCTTGTCTGGGTTTGGAGAGAAAGCCCAAATTAAGATGGGTCTCTCAACAACAAGAAGCTCTACTTGAAGTGAAGTTGGTTGAGCAACCTCTTCTTATTCACCCCTCAGGATGTTCTAACCCATCCTATGTGCATGAAGCTGACCCACTCACCTAGGGCAATGGCACAAGGGTCCCGTCAATCTCAATGATTGACCCTGTATGCATCCCTTGGGTTATTTAAACCACACACAGTTGAATTAACGACAACATGGTCGTGCACCTCCTTTCTATTGGCTTGCAAGCCATTCTTTCTTTCATTACATTTCACTTTTCATCTTTGTTGTCTTTCACTTTGTTACGTTGTACTTTACGTTCATTCATACATTCGTCATACTACGTAAAGTCATAACATAACACTTAACGTATATTATATAGTAATTTATATACGTTTTTAAAACCAATAAAAGATAACACATCATACACATATGCATATCATACATTCATCATATCATCATACATATTCTAACCATAGACTATCACATATTCATGCTTAAAATAGGCCAAAACAGTCCATAAGTCAAACTAGGGCCAAACCTTAAAATTCTGGTTTTCCCAAAAATTCAGAAAATTTTCTATGTGTTTGGGCGCATGGGCACTATTTGGGTGCATGAGCACTGTTTGGGCGTTTCTCCACTATGCAAGCGCATAAGCCTCACTTAGGCGTTTCCACACTTAGGCGCATGAGCCTCTTGGGCGCACGAGCACTATTGGGCGCTTTATCACATACTTAGACTTTCTAAGTCAAATTTTCAGGCGCATGAGCCCTATTTGGGCACATGGTCATACTCGAAATATTCTAAGGCAAAATATCAGCGCATGGACCCTGTTTAGGCACATGACCTGCTACTTATATGTTTCTAACATACTTTTCAGTCCCAAATCTCATCTTAACATGTTCTAAGCTTCTTACTACCATTCTAAGCCTTAACACTGCATGCACAACCATAAAATACCAACATACAAGCATATATACATACGGTCATACATACAAAAGTTTTAAAAATGTTTTACATACATTTTCAGCCCTAAAATCTTTAAAACATGTAAAATACAGGGTCTAGAAACTCACCTAAGCTGCTTAAATGCTCATCTCCTTCAACTTGAACTTTGCAAAGAATTCGAACACCTAGATATGTCTAAAACACACAAACTCAAACACATATACACATAAGAATATATATTCTCGGTTCCTTAGTCAAAACACAAACAAAACCGAGCCAATTATACAAAATTTACTTACCAAGATCAAGTTTAGCTGCTCTCTCTCTCTAGAAGAAGAAGAAAATCTGCTTTTCTTCTTCTTCTTCCTTTGTTTGTCGAAAAGCAGCAGATGTATGTACAAATATGGTGGCCATACTCCCATATATATATATTAAAAAATGGGTTTTGTACTTATTTGCACTTTGACCCTTCCACTTATGCTTCTTTCCTTTTCTTTCTAATTACTTTGTTTTCCTTTTCTCCTTTCTTTTCTTTTATTTTAATTGACCAAATTCCCGGGTGTTACAAGTCCACCCCCTTAAATAGGTTTCGTCCCCGAAACCCATCACTCTTCGAATAACCGTGGGTAATGCTGTCTCATCTCTTATTTAGTCTCCCACGTAGAGTCAGAACCCTTTCGATGTTTCCACTGCACATGCACCAGTGAAACCACTTTATTTCCCAACCTCTTTTCTTTTCGTCAAGATTGCCACCGGTTGCTCTATGTAATTGGGCCGTTCATCCACTTCGATATCATCCAGTGATACAATCATATCTTCATCAGCTAAGCACTTTCTCAGATGAGATACATGAAATGTCAGATGAATTCCACTTAACTTATCTGGCAATTCTAACCGATAGGCCACCTCTCCTACTCGTGCGATGATTCGGAAAAGCCCTATGTAACTCGGGCTTAGCTTGCCCCTCTTTCGGAACTGAATGATTTCTTTCCAAGGTGAGACCTTCAACATAACTCGGTAGCCCACCTTGAATTCGATCGGTCTACGCCTCTTGTCGGCGTACAATTTTGTCTATCCTTCGCCGCTTTCATGAAAGCCTTAATATTCTCTAACTTTTCAGTTGTAGCCTCAATCACCTCAAGGCTTCCTAACTCTTTCTATCCGATGTCACCCCAACATACGGGCGTCCTACACCTCCTACCGTATAGCATTTTTTAAGGTGGCATACCAATGTTGGCATGATAATTATTATTGTATGAGAATTCAGCTAATGGTAAGTGATCTCCTAACTTCCTCCAAAATCGATCACGCATGCTCGAAGCACATCCTCGAGCGTCTGGATCGTCCTCTCAGATTGACCATCTGTCTGAGGATGATAAGTCGTGCTATGTGTAGCCTCGTCCCCATCGTATTGTGAAATCTTTTCTAGAACTTGGATGTAAACCGAGTGTCACGATCAGACACGATAGACACAGCACGCTATGACGAGCTACAATCTCCTTGATGAACAGATCCGCCAATCTCCAGATGAATCCGTCTCGCGGATCGGTAAAAGTGAGCACTCTTTGTCAGACGATCTACAATCACCCATATGTATCGCACCCCTCGTCGAATAAAGTCCATGGTGATGTGCTCCCACTTCCACTCAGCTATATCCAATGGTTGGATCTTCCCGTATGGCATCTGATGTTCTGCCTTCACTTGCAAACAAGTAAGGCACTTGCTCACGTACTCTACTACGTCACGTTCATTCCTGGCCACCAATAATATTTCTTTATATCCTGATACATCTTCGAGGCACCGGGATGAACCGAGTATCGAGTCTTAGGAGCTTCATCCATAATCCGCCCTCGTAGGTCTCCATAACGAGGGATCCATATCCGTCCATTTCGTTCCTAACACCGTGAGTTTTTTCACCCATTCTGTGACTAAACCTCTCATTCTTTCAGAGTTAAGGAGATCTTCTTTCAACACTTCTTGAAATTCTTTCACTTGGGTCATGACATCAGCGGTCATAACCAACTGATAAGCCTTCACCCGAATTGGCTCGGGTCTCTCCTTTCAGCTAAGGGCATCGACCATAACGTTAGCCTTACCCGGATGATAATGGATCTCACAGTCATAATCTTTGATGAGCTCTAACCATCTCATCTGCCTCATATTGAGATCCTTTTGCTCAAAGAAGTACTTCAAGCTCTTGTGGTCTGTGAAGATGTGCACTTCATCCCGTATAAGTAGTGCCTCCAAATCTTCAACGCTAAGACCACCGCTGCAAGCTCTAAGTCATGAGTTGGGTAGTTGACTTCGTGGGTTTTTAGCTATCGGGACGCGTAGGCTATTACCCTTCCACGTTACATTAACACGCAACCTAGTCTCGAATAAGAAGCATCCGAATATACCACTAAGTCTTCACTCCCTTCGGGTAATGTCAAGACAGGAGCTTGAGTCAATCTTGTCTTTAACTCCTCAAAAGCATTCTCTTACGCTTGACCCCATACGAACTTCACATCTTTACGGGTCAATTTAGTCAAAGCTTAGGCTATCTTGGAAAAGTCTTGAATAAACCTTCTGTAATAGCCCGCCAAACCCAAGAAACTACGAATCTCGGATGGCGTCTTGGGGACTTCCATTGCATCACCGCCTCAACCTTTGCCGGATCTACCATAATCCCTTCAGCATTTACCACGTGACCTAAAAATTGAACCTCACGCAACCAAAAAGCACACTTAGAGAATTTAGCGTACAACTTCTCTCTTCTAAGTGTCTCTAACACCTCGCTATGTGGTCAGTGTTGGTACACATGTCCCTAGTTCCAGTTCTAATGTACTTTAATGTTTAATGACTTTCATTTTGTTATATTGATGTAATCATTTGATATATGTAATGAAAGACTCTTGAATGAATGAATATGTGTTATTAAAAAGTATAAATGAAATACAAATATTGTTGATACTTATAGTTTTTAATGTTTCATTGTTTATTGTGTGATAACGCATATTGAACTAACTATATAGGTTTGTGAATTGTATGAAGTTTTCATGCGAATGGACC
Organism: Flaveria linearis; assembly: GCA_024085815.1. Classification (NCBI taxonomy): domain Eukaryota; kingdom Viridiplantae; phylum Streptophyta; class Magnoliopsida; order Asterales; family Asteraceae; genus Flaveria; species Flaveria linearis. Next base: position 58,243 of record JABSNV010000190.1, read on the forward strand.
ATGCTAATGGACCATACGCATGAACACTTCATGCTAATGGACCAGTCGCACGACTGAACTAGGAGACTGGATCAGTCGCGCGATTGTAACCTGAGATTGACTCAGTTGCATGACTGGACCTTCAGTCGTACGAATGGATCAACCGTATGCTTCAATCGCATGACTGAACCATGCTAATGGTTCAGTCGCACGAATGAAGACTCCAAACCTATAAATACCACTTAATTTGTGGAAAAACAAAACACTTCGAGAATTCACAACCCTAGCCGTCCCGGAACATCGAAGTCGTCCCTTCCAACTTCATAGAGCGTTTCTGATCATTCCTAATCAATTCTTAACGTTTTCTAATCGTTAGTTTTGATCAGATTAATGTTCTCCTTGATTGGATCGCCTATCAAATAGGATTCCGCACTATTTGATCTGGTTTCACGTAGATTTGGTTAGTACCAGTTCGTACTCGGTCTAACAAGTGGTATCAGAGCTTCGGCTCTCGATTCTACGTGGATTCAATCACGTTTTTTGCAAAAATCAACGTTTTTCAATCAAGTATCCGTTCCTTTTGCATTAAAAATTTATTTTTTACGAGTGCATGTGTAAAAAGTTCGTATTTTTTGAGTTCTAGCCGTCTAGGGTTTTCAAATCGTGATTTAAGTCGAATCGAGTGAAAATCTTTGAAAAATTTTGAAGTCAGACGTCTCAGTAGCACGATTGATTCAATCGCACGATTGAACTTCATACGCACAGCTCATTCTCACGATTGGTCCAATCGTCTGTTTCATTTGCATGTTTAAGCTCATTCGTTCGGTTCAGCTCAGTCGTATAGTTCATTCTTACGACTGAACTCATACGCATAGATTCATACGCACGATTGACCTCAATCGCACGTGTGAACTCAGTCGCACACTTCAATCGTCTGGTTGACTTCAATCGCACGGTTGAGTATCATTCGCATTCCCCAGTCGCATCAGTCAGTTAGATTGAAAAGTTTTTCATACTAATTCATCATGGACGAACAACAATTTTCTTTCTCAGTTGGGAAGGACTCTAGAATTCAGAATCTCCTGCTTTTGGAAAATGAGATTGGAAATCACAACAAACCACCGAAGCTTCTGACACTTGACGAATATCCTCATTGGAAGCAATGGTTTGATATTCATTTGAATGGAGTGGACACCAACTTATGGAGCACAATTGAGACTGGCTACACTATGCCAGTTGATGGTGTTCCACTAACTCTAAGTGGGTTGAATGAGGCGCAAAAGGTTGCGTACAATGCTGAGAAGAAGGCCTATGCATTGTTGACACAGTCCATCCTAAAAGATATTTTCCATCAGTTCTCAGAACACAAGCAGTGCAAGAAGGTATGGAAGGGTCTAGAGAAGCGGTATGAAGGAAATGCAACGCTTAAGTCTCTAAAGGCTAAAGCTTTGAAAAAGGAATTTGATAACTTCTCGTCAATTGGAAATGAGAGTCTGGACGACATTATCGATCTCTTCTATCATTTGATGAGTGACCTGCACACTCATGGAGTTAAAACGTCTATGGAAGATAAGGCATCGAGTCTGGCTGATGGTTTACCTGATAAGTGGGATTCATTCGTTTCAACTTAAGACATAATGAAGTGCTGGAAACGTTGGATATAATGACTTTATTCTGAAACTGAGAGAAGAAGAGCTACGACAGAAGTACAAGTCAAAAAGGGAACCTACACTCAGAATCCGTCTCTATACAATATGGCTCACACAATGTGGCTCCTACTACTGCATCTTCAAGTGCACCCTTGCAGACTGCTTTCATGTCTAACACATCTATAAACATTCAAAGTGCATCTATAGGTTGTGAATCAGGTGGTTTATTAAGTGCTCAACACAGTTCTGCAGAATCTCAACCAACGAAGTTAATGACAAAGAATCTGAGCAACGTAACTGTGGAAGTTGCTAAGGAGCATACGGATATACTTGCTGCTGTGGTCCATTCGTATGACGGGTTAGTAGAAGGGAAGATTGGTAACTGTCACTTAGCAGATGAAGATTACAAGCAAGTGGATGAAACCGAGCTAGAGAGGATGGATATCATGTGGGCTCTAGCTAGTGCTATGCGAAGAGCAAAGAATTTGTCAAAAAAACGGGACAGAATCTGGTGGCACTAAGGATACTACTTTTGGATTCGACAAGTCAAAGGTCACCTGTTTCAACTGTGGAGAAAAAGGCCATTTCAAGAGAGAGTGTGTTAAACCTAAGAAAATAGGAAATGGTAACCCGTTTTCATCAACCAACAACCAAGAAAAGGACAAGAAGATAGCTCCAACCAGTCAGGACTCCAAAGCAATGGTGGCATAAGGTGATGAAGGTCAAGGTTGGTATTTTCACTTTTTATCTGACGTGTGAAGCTAATATCACGTTGGTTGAGGATCTAAACGACGACTCAGCAAGTGAGGGGGAGAACTTGGCTGAGTTTGATACAGTTGATGTAAATGACTCAATGGCTGCTATTGATCATCTGGTAGAGGATGAACTGAATGATGCTTCTGACACTCACCAGGAACCCCAGGTTGCATTTGTTGCTGGCACCTCAAACTCTGCACAGGTAGAATCTAAAAAAACCCTATTCGATAACATGCTTGTGTTGAATGCAGTCAGTTTAAGGAATGCATTGATTTAAATTTACTAGGTTATTAGAACATAATGATAACTTGGTAAATGACTTAAAACTTTGCACTGAGGTAATAGAGTGTTGAAGCAAAATGAAAGCAGTTTTAAAGAGAAATTGAATTATTGAGAAAACAACTAAGGAAACCGAGGTTGTGGCTTTTAACCAAGAAAATGACATAAAGTTTTATCTAAATTCAATTGAGGAAGTTAAAAAGGAAAAAGCTATTCTTCAAGTGGAAAATGAGTCATTAAAACAAAGACTGCATAGTTTAGCTAGTTCCTCACATATCATTAAAAACTTGGTTAAAGAAAGAAACAATGGGGAAGGGCTTGGTTATAAAGTTGTGCCTCCACCACATGAGATACTTTTGAACACAAAACAGTGTCCTGTTAACAATAATCCTATCAAGGATCATGTGGTGACTACACCTTGGTCAGTGATCCTGATACTGTGTTAGGACCGTGTACGTACGGAGTACTAACTGATTCTTCGTTATACCGGATCAAATAGTGCGGAATCCTATTTGATTGGTGATCCAATCAGGGAGAACATAATCAAGATCAAACCTAACGATTAGAAAACGTTAAGAACGGACTAGGATTGATCTCAGACGTTCTATGAAGTTGGAATTGACGAACAGGACGCTCTGGGTCGACTAGGGTTGCAAGTCTTCGAAGTCTTTTTTTTTCCCACGAACTAGGTGGTATTTATAGGTAAGGGTTTCTCATTCGTGCGACTGAACCATTCGCATGGTTCAGTCGTGCGATTGAGCTATGCGTTTGATCCATACGCACGACTGAGCCTTCAGTCGTACGACTGGTTCAATCTCCTGCTTCAGTCTTACGACTGATCCAGTCTCCTGGTTCAATCGTGCGACTGAGCCATTCGCATGAAGTTATTTATGCGTATGGTCCATTGGCATGGCCCATTCGCATGATAACTTCATAATGTTAAGTTTGAATATGTTAATTATCATAACATTAAGCATGTCAATTCAAACAACCATCTACCTAAATAAACTATCAACCATTCATTGCACAACCCATTAATGAAACATTTAAACATTATAAGCATTTACAACCACTTTCATTTCATTAGTCAACTTTCAATTACATATAAGTAAGACATTATAAAGATATTAATTTAGCTCAGAATCTAGGTACACATGTATCAACAAACTCCCCCTTGGACCTAGATTCCTCTAATGTCTTGCTTTACCCATTATCTCCTCGTATTTCTTAAACTTCTCCTCTCTGGTTACACCTGCATGTATTTCAAATACAAACAGATGCGTATGACATTCTGGAATTGGAGAGCTTGTACGATGTCTTGCGAGTCATAGAACAGTGGCCACTTGTGGAGAGTATAAACATCATTCTCTGACAAGTTCGTGAGCCACATTGGGTCAAATACCCTGATGACATCCATCTATCCATCTCTGTTCAGAACTATGACTGCTTCTGCTGTTCGTCAATCATAGTAGCACCACTTGAAGTGTGGAGTGATGTGAGGCATTTCCCGAGGGATCTTCGACATAGTACGGAGGACGCCACTTCAACACAATCTTGGCTTCCCGGTTCGCGATCCACTTCAGACCTTCGAATGTACCTCGTAGGTTGCTGAGGCCTGATGTTTACCCACCGTGTGGTACTCTTCTTTAACACAACTTCGAACCAACCTGACATTTTTTGGGATCAGCATACAGTAGCTTTAGCTTTGCCAGTTGTTGAGCTCAAACCAGGTGGAGTTTTAGATCGTGTGGAATCTAAAATACTAGATACCTTTCTCTCTCTTAACCGCATAAGCGTTAAGGTCATCAAAATACCCATGATAATCTTGCCAGACACCTTTTGATGTTTCTTTACTCTGTAGAGCTTGTGTAGGCATCAGACGTTGGAGCACTTCTTT